>JAMJFZ010002008.1:0-121748 GCA_026225945.1 Cricetomys ansorgei | reverse complement strand
GAAGAGCTAATCAATTTAAAGACCTGAAACACATTCAAGAACCCAATAATAATGTCAAAGGAAAACATTTCAAGAGAATCTTGAGCAGTGCAATGAAGGTTGCATAACATAATACACATCCACAGTTCTATAGGGAAGTTCTCCTATGGCCTATAGGAAGAACTCAATAAATGGTTTTAAACTCCTTAGTGGGTTACAGACAATTCTAGCTGACATTAGGAAGCAATGCCTATATACCACACAGTTTTGTGTGCTTTACATAATTCACTTCCTTCGCTGACATTCACATCCGTCTAGGTAGCATTATGAAACCCATTTACGCAAATGCAATTAATTTGGCTCCCAGTCCAGCCATTCCATCGCAGACAGTGAGTTCCAGACCAACCAATGAGAGACTCTGTCTCAAAAATAAAGTAGAGAACAATTGGGAAAGAAACCTGACACTGACCTTGGGCCTCCAGACTCCCATTCATGGGCACGTGCACCTCTCCACGTGCCCTGTTCCCCACAGTTTATGCAAAGCACAGATGAAGCTCCATGAAGCTGGAGATGAAAAAGACATTTCACATCTGCCAAAGTTCACAAAACAATCTCCAACAGGTTCAGCCCAAGATATGAGCCAGTGATCCGACTCAACAGTCCATACTTACACTATCTTCTACTGTCTTTTTCATACTAAGACCTTCTGAAAATACCACCAGAAGTTGCGGCTAGAAACAGTCACTTCCATCAGGTCTGCTCACACCAAGCAAGAAAGCTAAGACTGTAGCGGGAAAACATTAGAAGTTATAATGATCACACTATGCATAATGTTTCAGTTCTTTCAGTTCAAAGCTGCGTTTCGACTCTCTCTCGGAAGTATTGAATTAGCTTTGAGTTCACTGTTAGCAGGCTGGTGGGAATAAGAAAAATGATTGACAGCATTTTTGCAAAGAATTTTATGATAGAATAGTAAAGCAATTTTAATTCAATCTGAGAGAAAAGATTATGATAACGGTTATTAAATAGACCATTGTTCTCATTCTATTTCCAATAATGATACCAAAGAAATAGCTTTCTCAGCCTCTTATTTGTAATCTTTGAAACACCAGTGACGGGAATCACAAGCAAATTCTCCAGAGGCTTACATGCTCCTAGAAACAGAATTTTGATAAGTCCCACCTGAACATTATGCTACTCTGGAGAACACAATTATGAAACTCAGAAGACCCCGAAGGACAGAAAAAGGTATTTTTAACAAAGGCCTTTCCCTCTTTCTGAAACAATGTTGAGGACTTAATGATTCATTCAGCATGTGACTAGAAATGCAAAGAAGATTCATATATAAAAAATTTGCTGGGCAGTGGTGGTGCACATCTTTAATCCAAGCCCTTGGGAGGCAGAGGCAGGCAGGTCTCTGTGAGTTCAAAGCCAGTCTGGTCTACAGAGTGAGTTCCAGGACAGTCAGAGTTACAACAGAGAACCCTGTCTTGGGGGAAAAAAGTCAGGGCTGGGAAGATGGCTTAATGGGGAAAGCACTTTCTGTGTAAGCATGTGGACCTGAGTTCGGATCCCAAGCACTGGTGTAGAAGTCGAGCTCTCACATGGCCTGTAACTCCAAGACTGATGGACAGAGATAGAAAGATCCAGGGCTCCCAGTCCAGCCATTCCATTGCAGACAGGCACAACCAATGAGAGACCCTGTCTCAAAAGTAAAGAAGAGAGCAACTGGGAAAGAAAGATACCTGACATTGACCTTGGGTCTCCAGACTCCCATTCATGGGCACGTGCACAACTCCCTCACAATCTGGAACGTGCCCTGTTCCCTCCCAATCTGGGAAAAAAAGTCAGTACGGAGTGCAATAGACAATACAGACACAAACTAGAAGGACATTTCAAATCTAGTTAGTCGATGTAAGCAGGTGCATTTTGATTTAATTTTATTCCAAGCCTGTGTCTGAGTCAGCGACTTCCCTCTACTGCCTTGGCCTCCCTCCATCAGAGTTGCATGCCCCAACCACCCTACTTTCTCAAGTGACCGTATGGAAGTTCTCCCTTTCCTGTGCCCATGTCTCTCTGCCTCACCGCAGAGACTTCCCTAAGCATCTCCCTTCCCCTGAATTCTGTGACGGGGAACAAGATTATGCTAGGTAGCACTGAGTTTTGAATAGTCACAAACACAACAGCAAGGATTTCTTTCTGTGACAAGCACTCATTTTCTCTTCCTTGGGGGTGAGAACATATCTGTTGAGGGTGCTCTGTACTCAGCTCAGTGTCTGGTCTACACGGCCCTGCACTTGGCTAGCTCCTGTTTCACCTGCTGCCTTTGTTACTCAAGTTAGACTTCATTCCCTGCCCTCCCTGTATCAAGGTCATGGATTTCTATGTGCTCTTGTTAAACACGGTACTGTCCAGAATTTCATTCATTCCTGTGTCCTTCAATTATGAAGATGTCCTGCGGACTGCTGGGTCAGTCAAGTGTCTGCAGAGAAACAGAACCAATAGGAAGTCTGGTAAATCCCCAATACGCAGAGCGGGCCACAGGAGAGAACATGGGAGACAGCTCGACTCAGGCAGTGATTCTCGCTTCCTAGGTGGGGCTCTCAGTTTCTTTTCTCCGAAGACATCAACTGAACGAAGCTCATGCAAAGTATGACTGCTACTCAGTTTTCCTCAAAGCCCTAGTCTAAATTTTAATTTGATCTAGAAACTACCCTCACAGCATACCCACCCCGGTGTTTGAACCGGTATTGCGTATCTGTCAGCCAAGCTGAGATCATCAGAGCCCAGCACAGCCCTATACCTGGCACAGGGTGGGTTTTCAACAAACACAATGAATGAAAAAAATTCGCTCACGTTATAGTGTCATGGAAGCTAAGTTAGGTACTTATTATGTCAGTCGTCTTAAGTTAACTTATGCTGCAGTAACAAAGGACCTAAACATTGTTAGGTGTGTGTGTGTGTGCGTGCACGCACATGCATGCACGTGCGCGGGCCAGAGGATCACTGGGTGTCGGTCCTTGCTTTACCTAAGACAGGGCCTCTTTCTTGCCTCTGTGTGTGTACACGTCACTAACTCTTGAGCTTCTGAGGAATTCTACTGTCTCAGCCTCCTATTTACCTATGGGGGGCTGGGAATGCACGCATGCTATCTTCTTCAGATTTGTGTGGGTTTGATTCCCAGCACGCACACCGCAGATCAAAATGCCTGTAACTACAGTCCCAGGAGATCCAACACCCTCTTTTGGCCTCTTCCCGACAGTAGGGATGCACGTGGTGCACGGACATGCACTCATACACATAAAACATCTGAATAAAGATGAGAACTGTCATAAAAAGAAATAGGGTACACTGCGTAAGCCATAGCTACGACGGGGTCATCGAGGGAGGGGCTCTCATCTAGTTTGACTCGTTGTGGAAATCAGGACACACAGAGAGATCGTTGTTGAGGGGCACAGCAGAGCAGCGGCAGCTTCTACAAGTCAAGGGTGCCAAAAACAAAACAAACAAACAAAAACAAAAAACAAAAACAAAAACAAGAAATCACTGAAAGTCAGGGGAGACTTTGTCTTCACGCCGCAGGAAATGTAAAGTGAGATGTCTCTGAAACAAAACGAAGCAAAAACTCTTGTTTCTTAAGCATTTACTTTGTTAAAGCAACGAGAAGAAATTAATCGACTAGAAGACAGTGAGAAGACCCCGGGAAAGAAGCCACTCCTTCCACTGAACTTTCAGAGAGGTTGAGTCACTGATTAGAACTACAATGACCACGGAGAAGTTGGAATTTGCAGGTTCAGAGCCCAATTACAATTTATCTCAGGATACTTTCAGCTCTCAAGAGACCAAGGCACATAGAAGAGAGACACCCCCCCGCCACACACACATCGCTTTAACCTACCTACTTAATGTCTTCCATGTATTTTAAAAGTGGTTTAGTTTATGGCTTTCTTTGTTCATTACTGGAAATGCTTCATCAGACTGTTACCACACTGGAACATGGAATCTGGGATACCCTGATTCTGTGTTCCTGAGCCATGGTCATTCATAATGGCTCCAGAATCAGCTAACTCTATCCCCTTTGAGGTGTGGGTTGTGTCTTTACATCAACAAAGGTCTTAAGACACTCTGCACAGTGGAGGCACCGGACTTAGCTGCAGATGCAAATGATGGCTATGTAGGACCTATTTCCGGGGGCAGACCCAGGATCAGGAAGTTGCAGTGAACTTCCAGATATGTAAGAGAACCCCCATGGGCCTGGTGTGATTTTTGAACGCAGGTAGCCATGTGAAGTGCATGGTTTTCATCAGTTAGATTTCAGACCTGGCGTACACACCAGCTGCTGTATGAGTGACACAAAGTTGCCACTGAAGTCACATGCTGCCTAGTCTTCCCTCAGCTTCGAAGGGAAAGGGTGCCGTTCTAGAGCTTCACCACAAGGTGGCGAGTTTGGCAAAGATGAGGAAAAGCTTCAACAAAGTGAGTTCCTAGAAGCGTAAGGAATTACAACCCAGCAGCCTGATAGGAGAAAACTCCAGCTGTATACATTTTAAGGACTTAACCTACAAGACCTAAAGCAAGTAGGTGGGAGACAGGTACAGAAAATGCCTCCTTAATGAGGGGATGAAGCAGAGGACATCAAGGCTGTCTCATCTGCACAGTTGGAGTCATTTAATCAGGTCTTTACTCAGAGGAGTCAAGATCACAGCCAAAGGGCAAGAAAGGCCAAAAATAGAAACAGCAAAGCTGTTTATACAATGTTCAAGCACGCACACACATGCACACACATTTTGTTGTATTTGTATTTTACTTATTTTTTAAAATATATTTTGATATTCCAATGCCCACAGTGATGACACCTAAGACTCCTGCATTCCTTGGCATTGCTACTACTCTCTCAATGTGTCTTTTGTCTATATATAGCACACTGGAAAACCTACACTGAAACCGGGTACCATCTCCCAGCCCATGCTGCAGCTCCTTTTATAAAGTACACAGCTGCCCCTTAAGCTTCCTTGAGTCTGGGACTCTCAGGACGGGCACTTGGACATTAACAAGGGCTCCAGCTTCCCCCAGCACATCGGACGCCATCGACAATCCAAAGCTATCAGATCTGCACGAGACACAGACAAGATCTGCACCTCCTTTGACATGAAAGAGAACGATCAGAAGGCCATGCTCTGGGGGGGTGGGGGGCCGAGGGGGATCTCCAGCTCAGGATAACACACGGGACCTTGAACCCCACAGGGGTTTTGCTTTGTTGGTCTCTGCTTCTTTCCCTCTGCGTTCCTTCACAGAGACTGAATACAGTCACACTCCCCACATGCATTTCTACAGAGGGACTGAAAATCGGAGCACCCAAAACTGTCTGCAGAGCACAGTAAACCTCACGAGGCAAATGAAAATGGAGATGATCACGAGACATCACGACAAATCCATTAAGACGTTTGCAGATCCTGACGACAAGGATACAGAGAGACGGGGGTACCGGCGGGAACATAAAGGTGGTTTGGAAATGGTTTGGCAATGACCTAGGAACTAAACATGATTTAACTATAATTAAATTATTAATTAAATATAATTAAAAAATAAACCACACATCTCAGTGTGAGGTGCTTACAAGAGAATGAAAACATACGTCTATACAACCAATGGCTTTCTACAAGTGTCCCTAGGAGTTTTATTCACAGAAGCCCACATTTAGAAACAACCAAAAGGCCTATCAAAGGATAAAAAGGAAAGCAAGCTACGGCACAGTCCACAGACTGAGCTAGTACTCAACAGCCAGGAGGACGGAGCCACCGATATGCTGCACTTAAAAAGTACGAAAAAAAAAAAAAAAAACATAAGCAAAGGGCTACACGTGATGAAGAGCAAACCAAAGGGCTCAGTGCAGGAGCTTCTGCTTAGTGTGTGCAAGGCCTTAAGTTCAATTCCCAGCACCATGGGGTAAAGCATGAGCTACAGAAGGATGTTTTAGGGTGATGGAGCTGCCATGTGGTTGACTGTGGAGGAGATTTCAGGTACACCCCACCATCAAACGATCACTGAGTTGCCATTCTAAAGCTGTAGCTGTTGTATCTAGACAGCCGATTTGGAAAGGTTTCAAGCTGTTCTGAAACTGTGCCCTCTTTCTCTCTCTGGATGCAAACATTATCAGAATTATCTCACAGATTTGAGATCTTCCAAAGTATGAGCTACACGTTCGGAAAATCAGATGGATTACTTTCTTCTGCCACTGGATGTCAGCACAAGCGCAGACTGCTTCCTCAATGATGGAAAACTCAATGTAAAATTCAGCTGGGTCTCTGACCTAAGATTTAAGAATGAGGCAATTATACCTGACGCAAAGGGACGCACATTTAACCGAAACTTTTAAACAACACGTATGTAGATGCTCTATTTTATACAGAATTATTTCTAAACTGTGTTTGGTGGCTCATGCCTGTAAACCCACAGTGCTAAAGGCTGGGCATGAGGGATCAATACAAATTGAGGTCAGCCTTGTCTACATATCAAGTTTCAGACCAGCCTGGGGTACCCAGTGAGATCCTGTCTCTAACAGCACACAAGTAGTCAGGCAGGCATGGAGATGCACACCTCTAACCCAAGAACTTAAGAGGAAGAAGCAGGGGGATCAGTTCCGGGAAGCCTCAGCTACCTAGCAAGTTCTAGGCCAGCCTGGGGGTACGTGAAACCCTTTCTGAAAAACCAGACCAGACAAAAACCAACCAGCCAACAAATAAAAATATAATTTTCTGAATGTGTTCACCATCTGCTAACTGAAGAGGTGAGCGATGAGAAGGAATCTTGACTCCCTCTGAGAGGCCCTGTACCCGAGGAAAATCTCATACCTCAACAGGAAGCCAGGCACTGGCGGCAGCACACCCCTCACAAGACTCAGCCTAGGAGGGCAGGGGCGTAAGCTATTTTAGACCTTCCTAAACTGAAGGCAAACAGGTATTCACATTGTGGAAGTCCTCCCCAGCAAGTAAAGCCCTAGCTCCAGTCTCCAGCATATAAAAGGGGCAGGTGCTGGCATTGGTAGAATACAGCCTGGTATGGTATTGTGGTGACACACAGTTGTAACCCCAGTCTCTACCGTTAACCTGTGTCACACTGAATCCCAATGGCAGGAGGTAGTTTTGGTTTGTACTAAGCTCTCTAACAGATCAGGCTAACATCAAAATGGAATTCCTCAGACAACAGATGAAGCTGCTTAGCTGACCATACAGACAGCAGGATTAGAACATTACTAGTCCAATTTTGTAAGCAAACTAGAAGCAGTTGGCATGGCTATGAGCTTCCTTTTGTTGAAATCCATTCACAAAGAGAAAGTGAAGTAACCTGACACTTACATTCCACTCATTTTCTGTCTTTCCCCATGTCCACCAGCCCCTAACAAGGAAAGTAACTTGGAAATGATTGTAACAGGGCCTCAGAAATTAGTAGGTCCCGAGACCTTAGCACAACTGACTCCACGATGGAAGTGCCATTCAGGCTGTAAGACTCAGCACATAGAAAGCACCACCTGCCGAAACTAAAACAAAGGCCTAATCCATCAAAGTCCATACAGTTCTGGGAAAGTCTCAAAATGTACTAACCTTGCCTTTTAGCTTCTGTAGTTCTGCTTCTGGCCGAGTGTTCTTGTTAACTGAAGTATGTCAACACAGAACATGGTTTTTGTGCTTAAATGCTCATTCTGGGAAAGGCTCAGGGCTACATTGGGATCCAGAACACCCAGTGTAGTTGCTGGCCCACTAATAAAGACTTTCTATTGGCTGAAACTTATGTCCAAGCTGTCTTCTCTGGTGAATATCTCAATGACCACTCTGTTTCTGCCTTTTCCTGTCCCTTTCTACCTATTAAGTCAACCCTTCTCCTAAGCCCCCCTGGAACACTTAATCCTTGGAGTAAACTGTTGCCTGATTCTAGATTTTAAAAACATCAGTTAAAGTCTTCAAACTAAGACTTTGTAATTTCGTCTTTCAAAACTTGTGGGGCAGACTGGGTCAGGTTCCTAAATGAGGTCTCCATGTTGTTGTTCAGAGGTCATGGGATGTAGAAGGCGTGAGGTCCGCGTGCCTACAGATAGTACTAGAGAAACCAGAACATGCAGGCTCTTTTCTTCATTGGAAGAAATTGACACCCATCCACCTGGAAGGCTGGAGTGCATGTTGTTTAATCACCTGGTGACTTTTGCTGTTCTGTGGAGTCAGCCTTCACCCTAAACCTCCTTGTCCTGAGCTTTCTTTGTCAGTCAATAGAACTCATCCTGATGAAAGAGCTCTCTTGTACTTTGCATAAGAGTTTGTTATTAGGTTTTGTATAAACCCTTCTTCTCGAGGCTGGAACCCTGAGCATCATTTCTCAGTCAAAAGAACCCATTTTTATGCTTATTACAAACCAGACCCTTACCCTGAATATTGTTTCTCAGTCACCAGAACTCATTCTTGTGGAAGAGGTCACAAGTGTTTTTGCAAAAGACATGAACTTTGCAAGGGAGTTTCGATGTAGTCATGCCTTAAGCTTTAGCATGACAATTGCCACACTCCAGAAGTTTGAACCAGCCTGGCTAACTAAGTCATGTTGAGCCAAGTTTCCTTCTTGCCCCAGTTTGCAGGGACCCCCCCCCCCCACAATGGGTCATCCCAGGATAACCCCTCTTAATGCTGCCCCTCACCTGCCATTGACTGACAGAAGGAGTTCAGTTCTCCATACTGTAGTATGATCCACATTCTGGCTTTGTTTGCTTTTCTGTGGCACTTCACCTACTTCCCAATCAGTCACATTTAGATGAACCAGAGGTCACTGATCTGATTGCACTTTAGTCGCAGTGATAGCCGTGGCTAAGCAGGAAGGGCACATACTTCAAAAAGGCAGAGCCAGGCACAGTGAGTATGGTACTTGACCTTGTGCAAATGAATAGGCCTGTTGTCATCCCACTTTCTCGTTTGTAAATATAAAAACTCATATGCAAGTTGAATGTTTTTGTGAACATAAAATAAAAATGGCCACCACACTGAGCCACTGACGAGCAAGCAGGTGCTCAAAGAAACCAAGTTCTGGTCACTGCTGAGAGTCCTCCAGCCCACGTAACGGAATTACTCATTCCACTGAAATACTAAAAGTCCTTGGAAAATTGCATCCTTTTTAACCAACATGGGAAAATAAGCACAATAATTCGTCTGTTTGTGATAAGCAATACCTACTGCTGAAGTCGAGAATCCAATAGCTTCTGAAGAACAAATTGTCTTTAGAGATTTTGCTCTGCTGCCAAGGGAGTAAAGTCTCCTCCGGGCCAAAAGCATGCTAGAGAAAGAAACATTGAAAGGAGTCAATGTGTGTTAGTTACTTCACCAGATACCTGTAGGTGGCAGACGGACGACAAGCGTATATACATACTAACACACAAAGTGTCTTAAAATCCTACATATTTGTGTGCGTGTGTGTGCAAGGGTGTGTGTGTGCGTGTGTGTGTGTATCTGTGTATGTGCTGTGATGAGTGTGGGGCTCACAGGACAACTTGTGGGGGCTCCGTTCTCTCCTTCTACCATGTAGGTTTTAGAGCCAACTCAGGCTGCCAAGCTTGACAACAAGCATATTTACCTGCTGAGCCATCTCGCCAGCTTGGCATACATTTTTGACAACTAGACTAACTGCTTCCTTTCCTCCCTCCCTTCTCCCTTCCTTTTGAATTCTCTTTCTACTCTATATTATTGATTTCTAGGATCATCCCAATGCTATTCTTCTTTATGTTTTTGTTGCTTTTTTTTTTTTTTGGTTTTTCGAGACAGGGTGTCTCTGTGGTAACTCTGGCTGCCCTGGAACTCACGCTGTAGAGGTTGGCCTTGAACTCACAGAGATCCGCCTGCCTCGGCCTTCCAAGCCCTGGGATTAAGGTCGTACGCTCCCACTGTCCAGCTATTCAACTATTCTTCTTTATTTTATAACTGTAAATGAGGTATGCAAATGATTAGAATAAGAATAGACTCACTTGTGTCAGCCAGAACAAGAACAAGTATGTAAAACAGGGAGGTTATAAAGCTACAGTTGTTACAAATTTGTGCCTGATAAAAATTAGCACAAAAGGCTGTCAGTACCACAGGCTGGCACAGAGGACACTGCAACTTTATACACAGGCAATTGTGTGTTCAACCTGGGACCAAGTCAATTTATTACAAATCAGAAAGTGCAGGATTAGTGTCTCCAAGTATTTTATGTAATCCTCCTGGGGGAGGGGTTCGTTTTTTAAGCTTCCCCTATGTGCTGAGCATTGCGTCATATGCCTGTAATCCCAGCACTTTTAAGAGTAAGGCAGAAGGAGGAGCATATGTTTGTGGCTAGCCTGGGCTACATAGCAAGATACCCAGTGACTGGGATGCAGCTCAGTGATAGAGTGTTTCCTTAGCAGGAGCATGGTCCTGCACCTAAACCCAGAACCTTAAAACAACACAAAAACCCTAAAGCCGCCCCCCTCCTTGATCTCCCTCTTTCAGTATGCCATAGCTACTGTGGCACAGTATTCCAAGAAGTGCACTCTTCTATTCCCAAATAAACACCAGTATTCTTCTGGGAAATTTTCTCAGCTCCATAGTGTTTTATTCAGTATGGTACTTAAATCATTTTAAACTGGAGATTTGTAAAGATATTCTAAACTAAACAGTAAGGCTTTGGGGCCAGGTTTGGGTGGCACACACCTTTAGTCTCAGCACTCTGGCAAGTTCAAGCCCAGCCTGGTCTACATAATGAGACTCTGACTAAAAACAAGTCTTTGATCTCATCAAGAGTGAGAAATTTTTAGTATATAAAAAGATGAAAATAGATTATCTTAGGAACTAGGCAAATTCCAGAATTATATGGTCACTAGTCAATTTATAATCTGGGCCCAGAGAGGCATGTCAGCAATCCTAGCTACCCCAAAGCGTAAAGCCAGGGAACCGGAACACCTATCCCCCAACTCTACAAATTTCTGCAACAGGGTCTAATGTGGTCCAATCTGGTCTTAAATTTCCCACGTAGCAGATGCTAGCCTTGAACTCCTGATCTTCCTGCCTTGACTTTCAAAGTGCTGGAATTGCAGGAATGTGCCATTACACCTGGCATCTTCAAACAGGTTGTTTGGAAAAAGTAAATGCAAGCAGGCCCTTGACAATGATAAGCTATGAATCTTAGATTATTCTTGAAGATGAGACTTTCCCAGACAGCTACATTTCAGTAGTCTCCAGTTACACAAGCCTAATGCATTGGGAACTGCTTCTGTACCTTCAGGGAAATCATTCGGTCAGAGAAACACAGAGATCTGGGCAATGCAACTCCTCGACTGTTCTGCTACTTAGAACTGGGAAGAAATCTCAGCCAACAGAGCTCATTGTTAGCTTTTATTCTGAGACCATTCCCCTGAGTATATAAGGCAGTTGTACCAATAGATACCAACAGAGTTTGTTTAACCTTCCACCAAATCTTAGACTGGGAAGGGTGAGGAGATGACTCACGGGGTGAAGTGGTAGCTGAGCACACATTAGGACTCACATGTGATGACAAAACTTGCCCATGCAAATGCTGATGGTTCCCCTATAAAAGCCCAGTTCTCATCTTCCCCAGTCCCTTCAAACCTAGAGCCACACACACAGGCTAGGCAAAACTCTCTACTACTTTTAGCTACATTCCCGGTTCTTATCCTAATTTGAAGGTTGGTCAAGACAAATTGTATATGTAGCCTTATATAGCTTATGTAGCCTCAGGCTAGCCTTGACTCCAGCCTTGGCCTCTCAAGCAGCCGGTACAGGTGTGCTACCACACGCAGCCCTATCGATGTTTGATTCGGGAGACACTGCTTTGAGGATTGAAGACAGTGTGTTCCCAACTTGCTAGAAATAATAAGCCCCTTTCCCAATCTTTCATTGTCTCATTGGCTTATTGGCTTTTTGCTTATTGGATTTTTGCAATCCCATTGTATTCAGTTACAGATTCTGAGCCTGAGAAGCAAGCTAGCTTTCCTATTCATTTATTTATTTTAAGACAAGATCTCACGTAGCCCAGGCTGTCCCAAGCTCAGTTTGTAGCTGAGGATGATTTTGGGGTCCTCTGGCCTCTGCCTTCCAAGCGGGATTATAGGCCTCTGCCATGACCTCTAGCTGGCTTTTATTTTTCAAATAAATGTGATTTTGCTCCAATGTAATTAACACTTTATATTGATATTTATCAATAATAAACTAAGTAAACTAATACATTCGGATGCATGAAGCTGGATATAAAAAAAGATATCTGGCTTTTGGTTTCTCTCTAAGCACAAGGTTCTGTGAAGAAAACCAGAAACATGTGAATCAGGGTGAGCCAGATGATCTAATCATGCACACAGTATATAAAACCCCACATTCAGATACATATGGACAACAGAAAAATCAAACTACTGGTTTAATGTTTCAAGAGTGGACTGGTGCCAGGCGGTGGTGAGGCATGCCTTTAATCCCAGCAAAGGCAGCAAAGGAAGCAAAGGCAGACAGCTCTCTGTTAGTTCAAGGCCAGCCTGGTCTACAGAGTGAGTTCCAGGACAGCCAGAGTAACAACAGAGAAACTCTGTTTCAAAAGAGTGGGCTGATTCCAAAGGAAGATTTCTGGCAACTTAGAACTTAGTAGGTGAGTTACTGAAGGTGCATTGCAAATCTCAAAGGTAAGCAAAGCAGTTAAAACTCAGTCTAAAAATGTTTAAAGTTTAATGCTCTGAGCTTAACCATTCAAACTAGCAAGTTACAAAGAATGTTCCACACGAGGTTAGAGTGTTAGTGAATTCAAAGTCCAGAATCTCCAGGTTAGCTGCAAGCTCAAGAAATATTAACAGAGACAACCCCCAAAGGGCTACTGTGAATGAGCAGGTTTCCGTTTGTTTCCGCCGCATGCTCTACCTGTTAGACCACTTCTAGAATCTTCATAAAGTTCACTAATTGCAACAGAGGGAGGCGAACATGGTTCTGCCTTGGAACGTATAAAGAGTCGTTCCAGGCCACACGAAGGGAGGAAGCATGAAAAAATTAGTCAAAGTTTAGCGACAAAGAAGTTAGGTGACGCCATTCAGACCCGGATTTAATGCTGTACGAAAGTGGGATTCGTGTAATCATAAATTTCTCACAGACAGCCTGACGCAAGAATTGGGAAACAACACACAAGTTTACAGACTGGCTGGTTGCAGTCATGAGCAAGCTACCCATCGGGTGGAATGTGGAATGGAGAGTGGACCAAACGGGCTGGAGGCTCAGATCTGCAGATCGGCCTTCAGATACCACTGGTGAGATCGCTTTTGTCTTTTGGAAAGCGTGGAAATGGTAAACTCACGCTTCGGGTTTAACTGCCTTAGTTTCCCTTTTCAACCATGAACTTTCGGTTACCGGGACCGGGTGAGGTAGCTCAGTTAGTAGGGTGCTTGCCTGTCACAGACAAAGCCCCGGGTTCCAACCCAGACACCGAATAAAAACCAGCAGTGGTGGTGCACACCTGTAATCCTAGCACTGGGGAGGTGGGGACAGGAGAATTAAAAGCTCAAGATCGTCCCCCGTGGGTGCTTACGGAGAGTCTCGTGGGGCTCTTCTCCAGCCTGCCGACTTCCCTTTGGCTCTGCAGCCCTAAGCCGCGTCACCCCGTCCCGCTTCCGCTCACCTCGCTCTCCGGGTTCGAGTGCGACCCTGGCCTCAGTCTGCAGGTCGTGAGGTGGCTCGTGGGGCGGAGCCCGAGGAAAATCCACTCCAGTCGCCCGACGTGCGGGAGGGATCCTCGCGGAGGGCAGAGGGGGCGAGGTGGAGGCGGTGCCTGGATCTGGCCGGGGATTGGTCCGGGCATCAGAGTTCAGGTTACGGATTGGCTGTGGGGTTCTCCAATCCCGGAGCGCGCTGTGGGAGTGCAGGCGTAAGGGACCCAGCGTGGACTTGGATGCGGAAGCCGAGGGTGTGCGCGTCTGGCTGGGGCGGGGCTGATTTGACGGGGTGGGTAAATCTCGGCTGCGCGTAGATTCGGAATGGGTTTCGGTGAGAGCGACTTTGGAAGATGCTGGAAAGGCCGGCCTCTGCAGTGTGCGAAAGGGCTTTAGGTGTCATTTATCCCCTGTGATGGGGCAAGAGGAGAGAGAAGGAACTTCTCCTTCCGAACTGTAAAATGGTGCAGGACCCAGTTGTCGGAGGATGCGAGACTGAAGCGGGAAGACATATGGCGCGAGAGACTAAGGAAGAAACGCGGAGTGGGGGTGGGGGTGGGGGTGGGGGGGTGGGGGGGTGGGGGGAGAAGAGCGCCGAGGCACTGCTTTAAGGAGGAAGTGGTAGCGAAAAGTGAGTTTCTCTTAAGAACCCAGAGTGGGGTTTCTATTTTCTTCCTCCCGCTTTTGAAGAAGTCTCGTCGGTGGAGCTCGTAAGAGTGCTGAACTCTGTAATCATGCCTGGAGGAAAGAGCAAAAGCAGGCTTTGGTTGGATGCCCTGTCCTTGGCACGGCGAGCCGACTCTCTAGCTGTGTTTTGGCGTGATCAATAAATGAGCTCATTGAAAGCAAGGGCGCAGAAAAGCCTCCACAAAACTGATAGATCCATGGGTGGGAAGAAGATTTTTATTATAGTTAAGAGTGAGAGAATTGCCAAAGGCCTTTGGCAAAGTCCAGAGCAGTCATGGTTACGTCTCTGCGAAGAGACGAGAGGGGCTGACTGGCAAGGGCTATCTCTCAGGAGCAGAGAAGAGCAAGGGCAGGGAACAGCTTGGTGGGCTATAAAGAAAAACCAGTAGCTGGTGGTGGAGGCATCCTGTGAATTGGAACAGCCTGGACGGTAGGGTAGCAGGGGAGGGGGCTTGAGGGCCTTGTGACTTTGGTATGCACAGTAGGTACTTGTTTCTAGGGTCCGGAGGAGCCCGAAGTTTAGCATCGGTTTTGGTCACCATGTATCTCAACAGGCCAGTGACTCTGGGAGACATCAACTTTCACAGTTGCCAGAGGGATGGATGCTGAGCGTGAGCTTTTGTTCTCTGCCAGCGGTCCTGCAGTCAGCTTGAGCTGAGCCAGGACTGTCATTTTGGACCAAGTCCACGAGCCTGCCTCACTTTGGGGTTCTTGGGGTTTCCCCCCTTGGACCTAACACTCACAGTGGTCTTGGAAAAGATCTCCGCAGTTGGTTCTGCTGACACTGCTATGGTTGGATTGGGAAACATAATGGTCAGATTTGAGGTTTTTAAGGTTAAAGGCTTTGAGGTTTAAGGTTAAGACTGCTCCGTTGCTTTTCCTTTTCTCTTTCCATTTTTCACATTTAAACCTTAGAGTATGCACACATGGTAGGTGACACGAACACTGTGTTCCTAGTTTCTGAAAGAACTAGACTGGCCATGTGACATAATTTTCCCTTTCCTTTCCCCTTGATTTGTGGTTTTTCTTGCCCTCTTGGAGCACAACATGGAATTACAGTTGAAGTTTTTGTTTTTGTTTTTTGAGATGGGATCTCATTGTGCAACCCAATCTAGTTTTTCATTATTTAGTTCAAGTTGATCCCAGACTCTCAGAAACCCGTGAGCTTTAGCCTCCCTGGTGCCAGGGTATACAGGTATACAACACCTTGCTCAACTTGAAATTGTAAATCATTGCTTCCCAGCTGGCAACCATAGTGATACTAGCATTAGTTTAAATGTTTCAAAAGCCTTTAGCAGATACTGTGCATTTACCCACAGGAAGGTTGCTTAGGTAACTCTGTATCTCTCTAGCTCCACCCACATATATTTCCTCTGGATTGAATGCAATTTAGCTGATTGTCACTTGAACTAATTAATCATCTTCAAGCTATTTCCAAAAACTGGGAAATGAATTTTGGTTTTACAAATCTGTACGGAAGGAAAAGTGATTGAAAATATGGGGCGTATATGTAAACCATAATAGTCACAATAATGTCCCCGATGAAAGCTCAAGGTGTCCTTCCAGACATCGATTCACAGCACAGCTTCTAGCTAAGCATCAGGAAATGTGAGCACAGGTGAGCATCTGCTGGGTGAGAACCTGGTGGGAACTGCTCTCTGAGGAGGTGTCTTTCTCTTTGTCATTTCGCTTCAAACTCTTGGTCCACATCCATAGAGGTGCTGAGAGACTTTCAGAGGATGCACTCTAACTGGCTATAGGTTCTTGCTTCCTCTGTCATAATGTGCATACTCTTTCTGCCCTTACCATTGCTTCAAAGCCACTGCTACAGTCTCCATGCGCACGTGGGCCCTGGGCTAGGGTTGGTAACGTAAGTCAGTTCAGGCTCTCTGGGTTCTTAAAGAATGGATAATATGAAATGCTTTGTGTGCTGTAGAATGGGAACAAGAATATAGACATACATCAAACTTCTGAAATACTCTTGTGACTAGTAATGATTCAGCGGGGGAACATTGAGAGCCATCATAAATGGAGTCTGAATACTCACAGGCTGTGATGAAAGTGGTAGCCACTAGATGGCAGACTTTGCTTTCTGAATTTCACGTATCAATTCCATGGTTTGGATCAGATAATGCTGCTGCATGCTAGACACGTCACTAAAGATATGTTTGGATGGATTTGGTAGGTTTCCTCTCTTCTTATCTCTTGCCTATTTTTGGTATTATTACAAAGACTGGAGGAGAAAGGCCACTGATCCAAATTATCATAGCCAAATTATTCAAGCAAGCAATTAAAGCAAACTTTTAAATTCATGTGCATGGGCTGCTTCTCCCTAAAAGCAAGGTTTAAGAGGTCAGCCTTGGATCTGAGGAAGACGAGGGGTAGGAGGTTTCCAAATGGGGGATTTGGTAGGCAAAATTGGTAGGGTTACAGGAGGAAAACATAACATGGTGGTCAAAACAATGCAGTCATAACGACAGGTAATCATAACCTTTGAAACAGAGGTAGGGTTGCAAGATGGTTATTAACTTTTTGAAACAAAGACATGGTTGCCATTTCTGGCATAGTGAGTACAGAGCCATTTGTAGTTAAGGTTACAGGTGGGGCATAGCCCGATCCTTGAGAAACAGAGGTTTAGTCATAAACAGGAACAAACCTGGTTTGTCTTTTCTATAAGATGGCTTTTAAGCCATGGAGGCAGGCTGGTTCTTCATTCCTCCCTTGTCTATGTCAAATCCTTGATCCCCACCCGGGGGCAGGGGTTGTAATGTAACAAAAGATGCACGGTCCATTCATAAATTGTACCTGTTTGTTAGCATAGAGAGAACAAATTATTTAAGGCCATATAATCTTGGTTTGCCAATACGTACTATGGGTAGCCATTTTCTCCCCTTTGTCAGGTAGTTTCCTTTTGATCTAATATTCCAACCTTCTCTTAGGACAAGGGCTGATGCATTCTCTGAACTACTTCCTGATGAACTTAGGATGCTGTTGTCAAGGCCCAGGAAGGTTGAAATGTTAGTGAAGGGTCAGAAGGTGATTAGGGCAATAAGGTATTCATCAGAAACACCTGGTTTGCTGACCCAGCTGAAGAGACAGGGAGCAATCACATCTCCTGAACTCATTTACATAAGCTTCCAGCAATTCCAGGGCTTTCTGACTTCATAGGACTCCCAGGAGCTGGCGTGGTGTAGATCACCTTTGGGGCAGTTTGTGGTTGGTGGCTGATCTCTGGATGGTGTCTACCAGCTGAGTGGAACTCCGAGGAGACAGATACAGATATGGACAGAAGTTAAAGAACTTAAAGGAAGCTTTGATATTTGGAGCTCCCTCCTCAGGAATAGGCAATAAGCAGAGGAGCTTAGACAGTCGACTGACAGGAGAACTTACCTGGAGCCCATTTGACCTGTGAGAGGTAGATCTACATCTCATGATAGTCTCGAGTCTCTGAAACTTATATTATCATTGTTTGTAATTTGTACTGAAATCCACGTTGTAGAAAAAGCAGCCAACAGGTGTCTGTAAAACAGATGGAGTAGAGTCACGCCTTTGAGTCATAGCAAAAGCTATGCTTCGGGTTAAAAGCATGCTTTTTTTTTTTTTCTGTCCAGAGGGCTGGATATAGAAATTGAACAGAGATTTTTCAGCATGATAAGAAACATATTTAAGTCTATATTTAGAAGACAACCAAAGGAAATGTAAAATCTTGATCTTGTGATTGATGCTAGCAGCCAGTGCTTTACCAGCTTATCAGAACTCCATTGATTAACATTAGAACTTTGAACCTTTAAAATCTTAGTGTAACAATACTGTAGAGTAACTTATATTTATGAATCTTAAATAATTTTACACCCTCATAACTTGCTTAGACTTTCATATCCTCAGTTGTTTATCAATTTAAGTTATTTTCAAAATTCTATAATTTATATACACCTTAAAAATTTTATCCACTTGCACATCATTAGACACACGTAGTGGCTGGTTGCTGAGAGCAGTCTTTGCAAAGCAAGTTTCTTTAAAGAGTAAAAGTTATATCTGAAACCTGTTTATCCTTTAATGTGAAACCTGTTAGTAAGGCAAACCTGTCTGTGAGTTTTGCCTTTTTTATCAGGTGATCCAATAGCTCTAGAAAAGTAAGGCCTGATTCCCATATATGATATGTATTGCCTAGGCAGCCTCTGTTGATAAAGCTATAGTTAGCCATCAACACCACCAGAGATCTGAGAAGGATAAATTATAGAGGAAGTGTAATTCAAATGGCCTATGTATCACTTAAAATGACAGAGACTTATCCACTACCCAGACAGTGGCCTTAGGCTTCCATGTCTCCATGGCTTCACTGGGGGCAGTGGTTGTCTTTGGCTGTCATGTAGGACTGCATTTAATCTTTAGCCGCCATACAGAGCAGCATCGGCCTTCGGCTTCCAGACCCAGGTCGTTTGAGAGATTTTCCTGTGGAGAAGGAACCTAGGAAAACTGACATTGCTTTGACGAGGCAGAATAGGTCAGTCAACCCAACAGTGTCTAAAGTTCGGGTGGATCCCTGGCAGCCGGTGAGACATGGTGCAGGTTCTACCAGTGGCTAGCGTTACCATAATCCAGGGGCAATCATCATCCCTGCTGTCTTCTTTATAGACTTTAGGGTCACTGTTAGGATGATACCCCTGCCTGTCCTAGGAAGATTTTCCATCAAACACTTTAAATGCCTTATTTAGCAGATCTTGGAAAAGTTTTGAGTGCCATCTGTTAAGCATATCTGGTTTTAAATAAACTTTACTTGTTTTTATTTACTTGCTTTAGGTTTGACCTTGGAAACACACACAGAGGCTAAATAAAGCTTGTCCCTGTAATGAATCATATTTGTAAAGGTCAGTTATGAGGCAACTATTGATCTGTATATCTCAATTATCTTTAACAGTTGATAACAAGTTATAGATTTAAGAAGATTAGTATTCTACAGCTTTATCCCTCTTCAGTTTAGTCTTAAAATATTACAATCCTTGAATTGAAGCTCTTTTAGTATCAAAATAAAACTTTAAATCATAAATATCATCCATATGAAGACTGAGAATTTTATTTTCCTGGTCCTTTTATAGTTTACCACTGTAGAATACATCAGGTTTTTTTTTGTGTGTGTGTGTGACTAAGCTTATCAAAATAACTAAAGCTTAAAAGACAAAGAAATTAAGATCGGAATATCCCAGTTTCTGGTGTTTAGTAGTTGTGGCCCTAGCTTTCGTTGGCTGAGTGCTTGGGATTTCAGTGTAGCTGTGGCCCTTTCTCAGAGTGGGCCTACAGGGGTTTAAAAAAAAAAAAAAGCAAGGTTAGCACATTTGAGTATTTGCCCAGAAGTAGCGACGTTGATGGATTAGGTCTTTGGTTTAAGATTATCTATGTAGCTTTCTAACTATTAACCCTGCTAGACTGAATCCCGTGATCAGAAAGTTCAGAGATGAGGACTTCTTAGCTTTTGCTGTCAAAGCAGGCACAGCAAGCTGAAGCGATGGGTTTGGGTCTGGGGATGTGGGGGAGTACAAACAGTGTACACACAGGTCGCCATGCTGCAGGTGGTGGCGCCTGCCTTAGCCCAGCCTGGCAGGATGGGAGTGGTGGCCACTAGAGCTTGGTCCGGCTCCCAAGTCCACCTGTAACCGGCTCAGAAACACACACAAGACATGGAGGCAGCAAAAATGAAAACAATACATGGAGCTTGCCCCAGTCAAAATGTAAAAAGACAGGGGAAAACACAAGATAAGACAGAGCAAAAAAAGCAGCAGGGACAATGACAACAACAACTGGGGTCATTCAGAGGTTTGCCACTTCCACTAAAGAAATTTTCTTAACAAATAGGAGGCTTTTAAAAATAATCTCCTTGTTTAACCCAGACCCCAGAAACCCGCTAGGGGCTTCCTAAATGTAGGGTTTCCCAGGTTCCGTTTCTGGAGTTCCTCCTTGGCTGGAATCCCATACCGGGCCTCCCCAAACCTTGGGCTTAGTTCGAGGCTGTCTTTATGGTTCCTCTGCTCTACTGTACCTAGGCATTGAAGCCTGCCAGGCGCTTAGGTGCCCGGCCTCTCCAATTTTCTTGTTCCCCTGTCTTTACCAGGAAGTCCTCAGTGTCCCAGGTCAGAAAAAAACAAGACAAAACTCTGGCTCTGGCTGAACTCCCAATTAATCAGAAATAACCAGAGGACCCGTGACATCTTGCTTTGCCCTGGATGGGAAAATGTTGGACTTCATCACTCTCCCAACACACACACACACACACACACACACACACACACACACACTACCAGATTGGAATCCCACAGAACCAGAACAGGACCAGAAAATAGCTGTCACAGAAAAAGTTAAAAGGCTTCTATGACTTACCTGTGGGAGGCCTTTGCAAAAAAGGAACAAAAAACAAACAAACAAACAAAAAAAAAAACCCCTATTTTCCTTTTTTTTTTTTTAAATGTGGTCCTCATTCAGCTAGTCCAAAGAACTGAAGGCATGCCTCTGGCCCTAGGGGATGGTTCCAAGGTTTGCAATCCCCTAAGGAGCAGCTCTTCAGAGGAGTCACATGTATCACCCATTTTACACACATGCAAACACACACACACACACACACACACACACACACACACACACACACACACCCCTAACCTTCTCAGTCAACAACCAAAATCCAAACTTCAACTATTTCTATATATAAGCAACAAACAATCAGAAAGTAGAATTTTGCAAAAAAAAAATAATAATAATTAGAGGAAAAGTGAAATATTTAGCTGAAAATCTAACAACACATGGGTCTCTAAGCTAAAAGCCATTCTAAGTACAGAGACTGGCAGAATAACTCATGATCTACAAGCTGAATATACTCCCCATAATTCTTACTGAATACCCACTTTCTTAAGGTGATTCAGACCCTCTTTTTATAGTTAATCCTTGTTGGGCAAGGTGTACTACAGTAACAAAGTTATGTTCCCCACATTGGCAAGCTCCTAGTGGACACTGAAATAGGCCTAGTAACACGCACCAGCCTTCCTTCCCAATAGAAAGGAAATAAATGTGGCCTGAAATTCACAATGTCAAACAATTGCCTGCCATTCATATACAATACCTGAGGCTCCACCCACTGTAGAAGGAAGCACAGAAGAGAAGAGAGCAAAAGAAATGACACACTCTCCCACATTTTATTCCAGATATCTTCCCAGCTTAGGTTGGAAACAGTCTCCCTAGAAAGAGCTAAAACCACATAGACAAAACAGGGGGATTTCTAAACTAGGGGGATTATTTATTCAAAGCTCTTGGTTGAACACCAACCAGAACTGGGGAGTAGAGGCTAGAGAGATGGCTCAGTAGTTACGAGCACTGACTGCTCTTCCAGGAGACCAAGCTTTGATTCCCAGCATCTATGTAGTGCTAACAACCATCCCTAACTCTAGTTCCAGGGAATCTGATGCCTCCTTCTGACCTCCGTGGGTCAGCATGTAAATGGTGCACATACAGACATGCAGGCAAGACACCCTACAGGTAAAGTAATTAGTTAACTAAGCACGTAAAGGAAAAGAATTGGGAAGTAGCTAATTATCTAAGAGTGAATAAAGACGCTAAAGAAACACTCGCAGAAAACTAAATGCCCTGGAGAGACGGGGGCGCTTTCTGATTTATGAAGGAGCTGTTTTCTCTCACTCGTATAATATGGTGCTGTCACGTGTCCTCAGTATGTCTTAACCATCTTCCCCGACCAGGCACGCATTAGGGAAAAGTAAAAAGAATGAATCTAAAACAGGAGCAAGTGGTAGGAAGTGTGAAACTCTATGAAATCCATCAAAACACATCATTAGTGATGCGGCTGATACTCCGCTGCATTACCTGATAGAAAGCCCAAAGTAGATATGTGAAATTCAGAAGAGTTTTGCGCTCCTCTGGTGGCTACCACTTTCATCATGACTAGCGAGTGTTCAAATTAGTGTGCATGCTCCTCTTGAACAGCAGACCCAGCTGACCGAATCTTTTCAATTTTGTTGTTGCTGCTCACCACAGTACCATGGGAGCCTAAAGCGTTCCTGGAACATAGTAAATGCTGCATGCAAAGTTTTAAACATGAGCGTTAACATCGTAGCATCTTATCATCCCGACTGATTTCTGATGCTTCTCTCTCAGTGTCTACTGCTGGGTTACTACACATTGCAAGAGTATTTCAGGAGTTTGATGTATATTTATATTCTTGTTGTGCTCTACTTCAAACAATAGTCATCCCAGAGAACCTGAGCTGGCTTATGTTACCAACACTGCTGCAGGACCCAAGTGTCCAGGGAGCCTGTAGTGGTGACTGTGAATGCCAGAAGGACATACACAGCATGGCAGACAGAGGGAGAAGGGGAGGCTTGCAGTGCTCTGGGGATTGTTTATTGTCCTGGGTGCCACATCCAGATTTTATGTAACTGTTTGTGGAACCCAGCATTTTGTTTTTTCCTAAGCTTTCAGTGTAGTGAATTACATTTTTTCCTCCAACCTTTATTCTTAAGATAAATCCTGCCTGGTGTAAGTCAAATATTTCAATGTACTCTCAGATTTTTCTGGCTAATATTTTGTCATGGAGTTTTGCATCTAAGTTGATGAGCTCTTGGTTCAGTAAGAGACCTTCTCTCTTTCTGTCTTTAAAGGCTACCTGCAAAAGTGGTGAAGATTTCTCTCTTTCCTTTCTGTCTTTTTTAGAGCTAGAGGGTAAAAGAGGCACAGTGGTAACCTCTTACAAGTTCGGAATCAGTTATAAGCTAGGACTCTGTCTCAGTAGCAGTTGGGGCAAGACAATGGAATTCAGTTACCTAAACTGGTTTAGACATTTACAAAATGATATGATTTGTATCCCCTTGGAATCCTTGAGTTTGTCTTTGTCTTGTGAAATCTGTATAAATAAAGAAGCACCCTGATTGGCAGTCAGTCAGAGCTGCAAGATTCTACTCAGGCTACGACTCATTTCTTTCTATGCATAATTCCTTAACTCCTCTCTGAGCCCTTGATGACGTGCTGGGGCTAGCAGTTGCATATGTATATATGACATGAAAGTCAAAGTAAATCCATCTTGGCAAACAAAGGGGGCTAATGAGAGGGGGAGGCAGAGGCATGGAGAGAAGAGTAGGGGGCACTGGTGTGTGCTAACTGTACAAGGTATACTTATATGAAAATAACCTTCTGTGACACAGCACCATGTATTATGAATATATTAAATGAAAATGAAAAGAAAGTAGGATTACGGGTGTGTACCACCATGTCTGGTTTGTTATGTGGGTGCTGGGATCTGAATTGAGGTCCTCATGTTTGCACAGCAAGCATTTATGTACCTGCTGAGCCATCAGCCCGAAGTTCTCAATCTCTTTAAAAGATGTTAACCACTTACCTTGCACTATTGGCAGTTGGGATAGAGTTTATATATATTTCAGAGTACTGATGGTTAAAATATGGAAAATTACCTTTTTTTTTTGGGAAAAATCAATAGGGCTGGGATGCAACTCTCTTGGTAGGGCATTTGCCCAGTATGCTTGAATCCCTAGGTGCCACAACCAATACCACATTTTAAAGAATGAATGTGGTTGTAGACATCTGTTATCCTAGCTCATGGGAGGTGGAAACAGGAAGATAAAGTTCACAGTCAAACTAGGCTACGAAGCCTGTGTGAAGCCAGCCTGGGGTACAAGAGAGAACGACTCCCAAAAAAATTAAGAGGAAGAAGACAGACAGACAAACAGAGACAGACAGAGAGACAGAGATGCAGAGACACAGAGAGACAGAGATAGAGAGACATACTGAGGGATAGAGAGACACACAGAGAGAAGCAAAAGAAGCATATCCAAAAGAAACACATATGTTTAATTGTTAAATTTGAGGAGTGTTTTGACATTTAATATCCTCAAATTTTAAATGCTCAGTAAAAGCGTAACAGTATTTGATGACTTTTATGTACCTTATCTCTATTTTGTATCATACACAGTTGATTACAGTATTGGTGTTCCCACCTGGAAGAAAATGAGGCACAGGGACCCCAGGGCTGGCGAGGCACACTGGTTTATATTCTTGGCGTCCCTCTAGTCATAACTATGTTTTCCCCACATCAGAACTTGAGGGAGTTGCAGTTGACATGCTTGGGTTAGATGTCCATCTTGCTTCTCCTCATTTTGGTGTCCAGATATTTTATTTCTTCAGACCTCCTTCAATCCACAAGAGAGTAAGTAATGGAAAAGACAGCAGACTATACTCGTCACGACTCTGTCCTCCAGATTTCCCCTGGTCTCCAAATCTCTTTATTCAGTTAGGAATTAGCATCTGGCTAATGCAGGTGGTAGTCACACATTTGAACATCAGTAAATAAAATAAAATCTTTAAAAACACATCTAACAACCTCAGGCTGTATTATCGTTCTACAATGTGCAGACAATAACATCTACATCGTAAACACATACCGAAGAAAAACCTAGCAGCATCTAGAATGATCGAGTGTATCTGTCATATGGACACATTATCAAAGATAGGTTCCCACACCTCCACACCTGAACATGCCAGATTCCCGGGTGGCATGGGTGAATTAGATAATTCAATAATTCAATAGTTCAATAATTAAACATGTACGTGACTGAAAACTGGGTGCACATATAACAAGAGTGTACATTTATAGTGTGGTGCTGAATTTATATATATCAGGAAGCAAAGGTGAGTGTGAAAACTGTAAGATCATGCTTTAAAGCATGAATCATTTCACATAACTACCATTAAAATAAATTCCTTGTTGTTAAGTTTGAGGTGTTGTCCTTGGTGACCCTGGGCTGTTCTGTGATATAGTGTTCATGCTTTTCCTCTACACTTCAACCCACTGAAGAGCTCATTTTACTGATGGCAGTAAATTGTGTTAAGGCTGGAATGGAGTCTAGTGAGTCTTCACCTTCCCTGGACATCTCTCAGAGTGCAGTGCAACAGGACGTGTATTTGATTGTTTTCCTAACTTGAAGATCCTGGCTCTGTTTTATGGAAACTCTGTTGTCATTTGAGCTGTGCTGTGACTCTTGCTACAGAGTTCATTCTACAAACTGCAGCTTAGCATCAAAGCATTCCACACCTGATATTCAAAGTCTCAGGAATTGAAAACAAAATGAAACAAAGCAAAGCAAACACAAACACAAGCACAAACAAACAAACAAAAAAAGCCTACCTTCCATCAACCCTGTGTACAGAGAAACTGCACAAACCAGCTTCCAACTCTTTCGAGAACTCACCTGATTTCTCGACATCCAAGCTGGTTGTTACCCAGAAACTGAGCTAGTCTGCTTTCATTTTCTGTCTTGTGTCCATGAGAGAAAGGTCTGGGTTGTCCTGAATTGACCCCAGAAGATCTTTCCTTACAAAGAGGGGTGGAGGCAAGCCTGAGGCTTTCCTTTATCCTCTATTGGGATTCTATGTAGATTTCAACCTCAGGGAGGGTAGAGGGACAGGCATATATGGACAGAAAATTTTCAATCCTGTTGGTAAAAGATAAGAATTGCACAGAAACCCAACTGGAACTTCTCTCAACAATGGCCCATTTATTGTTTGCCAAAGACCCAGATCAAATAGCTCTCTGAGCATTCTGGCTTGATCGACTATTAAGAACACATTGGGGTTGGGGAGGTGGCCTAGTGGCTAAAGCAGGGATTTATGCTCTTACACAGCACCAGAGTTCCTATCTCAGCAACCATGCAGAGCAGCTCACATCTCCCTGGGATCTGACATGCTCTTCTGACTTCTGTAGGCACCTTCATGAAGGTACTAGTCATACATATGCATATCAGTAAATAAAAAAAATCTTTAAGAAACATGTCAAACAACTTCAGATGTATTTATTGTTCTACAATGTGCAGACAGTAACATCTACATCATAAACACATACAGAATAAAAACTCAGCAACATATATAGTGATTGTGTCTGTCACATAGACACAATATCACAGATAGTCCCCCCTTCCCCACATCTGAACATGAAGGATTCCCAGGTGGCATGGGTGAGTTAGATGTCTGTCTTGCTCATCCACATTTTTATGTCCAGATCCTTTATCTTGCTCCTTTAGATCCTTGATCTCACTCTCTTAAATGAATAAATAAACAAAGGAGACAGAAGAGTGTTTTTGGAATACCTGTCATCAGGCCACACTGGTCATGGCTGTCCTCCAGGCTTCCCTTGGTCCCCCAGTCTCTTTAATTCAGTTAGGAATTAGCCTCTGACTTTCCCATCCCTTAACACTACAGCCATCAGCCTTCATTCTTCCTGGTTCCCAGGCTCCCTTCTACTGACATTCTCGCCTCAACCACTGAGCCAAATTCCAAGTTCTACAACCATCCATGGCAGAGGACCAGTGCATCTTTCATGATTCCAGGAGAACAACAGCCATCCTAATTCAGTTCTTACTTCCCCAATTCTCACAGATTGCAGGCTGCAGGAGCCCTGGACGTGAAACAGTAATGCTGTACTGGGTACAGGGCAGTAGATGTGCCTGCCCCACTTCCTTCATCCTGAGAGTCCTGAGTCCTCTACCCTGCCCAGTGCAGGACTCTCTGTTCCCTACTGGTGTGGGACAGGCTGGTTGCAGGGCAGTGATGTGAACTACAGATTACAAGTCCCCTTCCTTTCAGACAAACAAGAAGAGATCCCCTCTCTACTGTGCTTCATGGGCTTGAACTCTCATGAGAGTCCTCATCGTACTCTCTGTCCAATAGTGGCTTTGGGGACCAAATTCTCCTCTGATCCACCATCATGCTGCTGTCTGTCTGCCCATGACATTAGTAAGCTCCATTAAATCTTACCCCAAAGCACAGTGTGCCTCCATCCCCTCCTTGAATCCCAAGCTGAAACCTTTTGGAGTAGAAATGAGGAAAAGTACCAAATAATAATAAGAGATTTAAAATGGGTTAAAATACATCTGATTACTGTTCAGGCTTCAAAATGAGAGTACTTTGCTAAAAATGATGTTTATAAATCAATGTATGTGTACCCACTATGTTAAGTAGAAGTCCAGTTCTGAGACGTGTGGATGGAAACCAGCCTTTTCCACAAATGTGTTCATGGAAACTCTACTCAGGAGGGAATATGGGTACAGAAAAATGACACAGAAACAAAGTAGTTAGTTCTTCTATGGGACCCAAAAAATGACACACACAATTGTGCTTTGAAATGACATGCATAGAACACACTTTAGAAATAAAACACAGAAGTGTTTTCAATAGAAGAATTAACAGTATATATATTAAGAAGGGAAAAAGGTTAAGAGAGAAAGACTGACAATGCACAACATTGCCAGGGGAAAGTCATGCCAAGGGAGACTGGCACAGACAAAAACTTTCCTGAAGCTTAAAATGCCAATGCAGTTTGTGGCATGCAGATGTCAGTCACATCTTGGGAAGGAGCCGGTTTGATATGCAGATGTTAGTAACATGCAGATGTCAGTCACATCTTGGAAAGGAGCCAGTGTCCTTCCTCCTGTGGCTCGCAAGCTTCAAGGTTATTTTATTTACTAGCAAAGAACATTTGACACATGAGCCGTTAATGGTTGGATGTTCCTGTCGGCTGAATAATATCTCCATGTGCCTCAAACAGACAGGACAGGGTGCTATGAAGACCTCAATGAAGGGCTTTTATGGTTTTTAGCTCTTTAGTGTGTATTTATTTTTCTCTATCTAGGCTCTTTTTGCTTCTATCTGTTAAAGGCTTGCCTCTTCCTGGGAGGACCAATGCCCACTATAGGAATGTCCTTACAATGTACTATCAGTATGCATAGGTAGTTCCTACATTTTGAGTAAAATGGCTGCGGCCCTTTCTCAGCCAACAATAGCCAGCTCCAGTATTAATGTAGAAGTCACTACCAGGCCATGCAGACATTATTATTATTGATGAAAGGCTTTTTTTTGTGGCCATGACAGCAAAGAAGAGAAGGGGACAAAATAGCTGGTGAGCTGAAATTCTCTGGCCGAAGAGTCTGGAACATTGTCGTGCAGACTGCCTCCAGAGCCAGGATCTTCATGGGCCCCAAAACAAAATGATCCCAAGTTTGACTCAGAGAATTATGTTAGTCACAGGGTTCGAGGCAGAACTCTGTGAAGACACCATGACATCTCTAAGATGTGTGCATGAGCTGTGTGGTGACAGACACTTCAAGTCACAGTACTGGAGATGCTAAGGCAGGGATCTCGTCAGCCTTAGGCTAGCCTGGGTCACATAGTTAGACTACATCTCAAAAAATAAAAATTAAACACGTATGTGACTGATACATGGGAACAGCAATACCAAGAGAATACATTTGTAGTGTGGTGCTGAATTCACTGTAATAAAAAGAAAAGTTATATAGGAAGCAATGATGAGTTAGAAAATTGTAAGACCATGCTTTTAAATGTGAACCATTTGACAAAACTACCATTAAAATGCATTCTTGTTGTTGAGGTTCAGATGCTGTCCTTGTACCCTGGGCTGTTCTGTGACCTAGAATTCATGTTTCTCCCTCTACACTTCAACGCATTGAAGAGTCCATTTTACTGACTGCAGTAAATTGTGTTGAGGCAAAAATGGAGTCTAGTGTGTCTCCACCTCCCTGGGCATCTCGCAGAGTGCGGTGCACCAGGACTTGTGCTGAGGAAACCCCACATGCATTTGGCTGTCTTCCTAACTCGAAGGTCCTGCCACTGTTTTACGGGGAACTCTGTGGTCCCTGTAGCTGTGCTGTGACTCTTGCTACAGAGTTCATTTTGCAAACTGCAGCTGAGCATCACAGCATTCCACACCTGATATTCAAAGTCTCAGGACTTAAAAACCAAAACCAACAACCAAACAAAAATCAAACAAAACCACCATCCATCAGCCCTGTGTACACAGAAATTGCACAAAACCGGCCTCTAACCCTTTCGAGAACTCAGCTGGTTTCTTGACATTCAAGCCATTTCTGAGAAGCTGAGCTGGTCTGCTTTCACTTTCTGCCTTGTGTCCATGATGAGAAAGATCTGGGTTGTCCTGAATTGACCCCAGAAGACTTTTCCTTACAAAGAGGGGTGGAGGCAAGCCTGAGGCTTTCCTTTATCCTCTATTGGGATTCTATGTAGATTTCAACCTCAGGCAGGGTAGAGGGACAGGCATATATGGACAGCAAATTTTAAATCCTGTTGGTAAAAGGTAAGAGTCACACAGAAACCCAACTGGAACTTCTCTTAACAAAGGGCAATTTACTGTTTGCTGAAGACCCAGATCAAACAGCTCGCTGAGCATTCTGGCTTGATCGACTATTAAGAACACATTGAGGTTGGAAAGGTCTCAGTAGCTAAAGCAGAGATTTATGCTGTTACAAAACACCCGAATTCCGATCTCAGCAACCATGCAGAGCAGCTTACAACTGTTAGTGACTCCAGCTCCCTGGAATCTGACACCCTCTTCTGACTTCATGAAGGTGGTAGTCACACACATGCATATTACTAAATAAATAAAAAATCTTTAAAAAGCACATCAAACAACCTCAGCTGTATTTCTTGTTCTACAGCATGCAGAAAATAACATCTCCATCATTAATATACAGAATAAAAACTAGCAGCATCTAGAATGGTAGAGTACACAGATCGTATACCAGACAGTAAACACTGATAGGGTGCTGGGTGCTAGTTACTGCCATTAAAGGGTGGCTCCTGAGGACACCTCATGGGATTACAGTTCAGAAAGTGAGCATCCAGCCAACAGGTCTACAGGAAGGCAGGAAACCTTCAGTATAAACGTAGACTAATTCTGAGGAGTGGAGTCAGGTATTGCCCAAGGTCTCTACTCTATGGCCTTAAGCTTGGGTTACCTGAAGTGTCTGCAAACACAATTCCATCAGGCTTTATAGCCTGGGGGTTGGTGGCTGGAATTCTAGTTTTTCAACTGGCAAGAGGCTTTCTTCTGGGATGTGATTGCAGCTATTCCATCAATGGCCTGAATGAAGGTCCATGTTTTCTGTGTGGTTTTCGTGATCTGATCTTACATGGGGAGGAAATGGAGAGGCCTTCAGGAAGTCGACCACGAGAAGATATCATTGGACACACTTAAGCCAGTGCAAGGATAGACAGAGGGGCTCTTTAGCTGAGTTTACCTGGATTCTAGTTTTAATCTCTTCCAAAATATTGGGTATCAGGGTTTTACGTTGAATCATGGCTGGATATTTCCCATGTATTTTCTTGCTTGTCAGAGTTCTCTGTCTGACTGTCTGTTCACACCCTTTCTTTGACAAACAGCAGTGCAGAATCTTCCATCTCCTCTGAAAGTGTGCTGTGCGATGAGACCTGCCCCCTGCAGTACCAACAGGCTGGGCAGGACTTGCTCACTGGTGTGTAGTGGCTCAGCTGCAGTGAGCGCCTTCTAAGGCCAACTCCACATGAATTCACGTCTGGTACTAAAACCCAGGGCAATGCCCATGGCAACGTGGGAGGTGGGTCACAGGTGTTGGGAGCCGAGTTGAAACGCCATTACAAGATGGCACCGGTTTCCTGCTTCAGGTTCTTCTTGCTTGCATTTGGAGTAATTGCTTGCATTTGGAGTAAACAAGTTACAGCGCAGGCGCAGGTGAGCAGTCCTTGCCGCCTCCCTCTATGCTAATGAGGTTCTGGACGAGTATCCAATCATTGACGGTCACGTGGCCTTCTGCTCTATATAAGCAGGGTGCCTCACACATTCAGGGTCTTTTCGCTCTCAACACTCAATCAAGCTACAGTCCTCAATAAAGCGTGAACCAGAAGAATCCTGTGTGCAGCGTCTTCCTTGCAGGTGAGGCGGGCGTCCACATTTGGTGCCGAAACCGGGAACCTGACCATCAGCTGAGCACCGGCGAAGACCCCTGTTTTCAGGAGGATTCAGAACTGGAGCGCGGGATGAAAGTGGATCCAGACTCTTTCTGAGAGGTATGCTGTTTTATGAGATTGACCCTGCACTAGGCGCGGTCATTTTTGCTAGTATGGTTATTGTTGTTCTTGCTTGTTGCCTTTGTCTAAATTGTCATCGCCCAGGAACCACCGGGTCTCTTACAATCCCTTCTTGGGGTAAACTAGGAGGAGATTTGCAGAGAGAAAAGGAAAAGGGAAGTTTCCGTGCCGGTACATGGCCACTATGGCGTATGGTTAATAAGCGATGTCAAGAGAGGGTAAGGGAAGGACAGCGAACATTAGCAAAACATCAAGACAGCATGTCAGAAACAGAAAAGAGGGAGAGGCCTAAAAAAGAGATAAAAAGGGTAGAAAAAGAGAAAAAAGAAAAAAAAGAAAGAACAAATGAATAGTCAGAAAAGGTTATACCAGTACTAGCAGAATTTGAAAATTTAAAAATAACCAGTGATGAGACTAGTAGTTCCTCTTCTGACTCAGAAACCACAGACTCAGAAACTTCGGGGTCAGAAGAGAAACTGGATACAGAGGAACAAACAGAACTAGAAGAGGAAGCTGCGCGCTACGAGGAAGAATGTTACCGTCCTGAGCCATATGCTCCGGCGGCTCCCTCTGCGCCCCCTCTTCCTAACCTGCCTAAGGCTAAGAAAAAACAGAGAAATAAAACCTCAAAAACTTCAATAGGAAAACTTCCTTTTTAACAGACAAGGGTAGGAGAAAGATTTTTCAAGCTTTTCCAGTATTTGAAGATAATAATCAACAAAGATATCATCAACCTCTTGACCATAAACAACTTAAAGATCTTGCAGAGTCCGTTAGAACTTATGGTATTAATGCCTCTTTCACACAGGCACAAGTAGAGAGGTTGGCATACTTAGCTATGACTCCTACAGATTGGTATAATACAGTAAAGGCTTGCCTTACCATGGGTCAATATCTGGACTGGAAATCTATTTTCCAAGATGCTTGTGGTGCCCAAGCAAGAGCTAATGCAATTCAAGGGCAACCACACTGGAATTATGACATGCTGACTGGACAGGGTCAGTGGAGTGCAAATCAAACAGCATATCCAGTACAGGTTTACGAACAAATAAATAGAATCGCTATTAGGGCATGGAAGAGCATTCCTAATAAAGGTGAAGTATCAGGAAACCTAACTAAGATCATACAAGGCATGAATGAGCCTTTTTCAGATTTTGTAGCAAGAATGATGGAAGCTGCAGGAAGGATTTTCGGTGACCCAGATACAGCAATGCCCTTAATAGAACAACTCATTTATGAACAGTGTACCAAAGAATGTAAAAATGCTATTACTCCATGGAAAGGAAAAGGGCTTAATGCCTGGATGAAAGCTTGTCGAGAGATTGGTGGTCCGCTTTCCAATGCAGGCATAGCTGCAGCAGTGCTCGCAGCACAAAAGGATAGTAATATTACCTGTTTTAAATGTGGAAAGAGAGGACATATACAGAGACAGTGTAGACAGGAAAGACAAAAAACTTCAGGAGTAATGACACCTAACATCTGTCCAAAGTGCAGAAAAGGAAAACATTGGGCTAATGAGTGTCGCTCAGTTAAGGACATTAATGGCAAGCCTATTACACAAACAAAGCCTGATCAGACAAAAAACGGGCAGAAGGGCCCGACCTCAGGGCCCTCAAATGTATGGGGTCCTACAAGGTTCACAAATATCACTGAGACCTCCGGGACACCAAGGAGAGCTACTTCAGGTTCCGCAGGACTGGACCTCTGTGCCACCGCACTGCACAGTATTGACCCCTCAAATGGGTTGTCAGCCTGTACCCTCAGATTTTAAGGGACCGCTACCACCAAATTCAGTAGGACTTGTGCTGGGAAGATCTTCCTCTACTCTAAAAGGGTTAATTGTCCACCCAGGAGTAATTGACTCTGACTATGAAGGTCAAGTTAAGATTCTGTGCTCCTCCCGCGAGGTATAGCATCTATCTCCCCTGGAGACCGCATTGCACAGCTTTTAGTCTTGCCCAGCTTACATTCACTGTTTCCTAGTAAAGATGTAGCCAGAGGAGAACAGGGTTTTGGGTCTACAGGTGGAAATTGTGCCTATGTTTCCTTAGATCTAACTGAACGCCCTACATTGAACATCACCATACAAGGAAAAGATTTTTCGGGAATACTGGATACTGGTGCTGACACTAGTATCATTTCCTCTAAATGGTGGCCAAAAAGCATGGCCTCTTAATCAATCATCTCAAACCCTACAAGGGCTTGGATATGAGTCATCACCTACTATTAGTGCACATCCTTTGAAATGGGAAGATGAGGAAGGTCAGACTGGTACTTTCACGCCTTCTACCTTTACCGGTCAATCTTTGGGGACGAGATTTATTTCATATTTCCAAAGATTACTCAAACTAGGCCTATACAAGGTGCACTTGATATTTATACTGATGGTTCTAGTACTGGTATTGGCAGTTATGTGATTAGTAATAAACCAGTACAAGTTCAATTTGACTTACAATCTCCACAGTTGGTAGAGTGTGCTGTAGTCGCCCTAGTGCTCAAACAATTTCAAAATCCCATTAATATAATTTCAGATTCTCATTATGTAGTTAATGCTGTGAGACAACTTGAAGTTATTGGCCCAATTAATGACAAAAGCACTGTGGCACATATCTTCAGAGACATTCAACATAATATTAGAAATAGACATCACCCATTCTTCATACAACACATACGGGCTCACTCTCTGTTACCAGGACTATGGTTAAGGCTAATTCTATTGCAGATATGGCTACAAAAACAGATACTGTGGGTATGTAGTACATCTGATGCAGCCGCTGAATTTCATAAACTATATCATGTCCCAACACAAACTTTAAGATTAAAATTTAAGATCTCTCATGCTGAAGCTAGAGACATTGTCTTACAATGTCCAAATTGTGCTGAGTTTAGGACCACACCATCTTTTGGTGTAAATCCACGTGGTCTTAGACCCCTTCATGTCTGGCAAATGGATGTGACTCATGTTAATTCTCTTGGAAAACTTAAATATGTACATGTTTCTGTGGATACGTGTTCAGGCATAATTCATGCCACTCCCTTAGCTGGAGAAAAGGTCGCTCATGTAATCACTCATTGTCTTGAAGCTTGGGCAGCCTGGGGTAAACCCAGACTCTTAAAAACGGACAATGGTCCTGCTTATACCTCTAAATCCTTTCAACAATTTTGTCAACGCCTCGGCGTTACACACCACACTGGGCTGCCTTATAATCCACAAGCACAAGGAATTGTGGAACGTGCTAATGGCACTCTCAAGGTTTATATACAAAAACAAAAAGGGGGAATAGGCGGCCCCAGTATGGGACCTAAAAGTACCATTTCCCTTATATTATTTACCTTAAATTTTTTGAATTTGGATGCTGCTGGAAGATCTGCAGCAGATAGACATGCTATGTCTACACAACCTCCACTAGAAAATGTCAAGTGGAAAGATGTATTGTCTAATCAATGGAAGGGCCGGATCAAGTTTTAATAAGATCCAGGGAGCTGTTTGTGTTTTTCCTCAGGATCAAGAAAACCCCATTTGGGTGCCTGCTCATCTGACTAGGACGGTGAAACAGCCCTTAGAGCCTGAAAAAGATCAAGAACAAGATGAAGATCTTGAAAACGCTACTAGCTCTACAGATGATCCTGATAAAGTGGCCTCGATACGCATTAGAACAACGATGGGGAATACTAACAACACTCCCCAAACCAATGCTGGTGATGCATGACGAACTCTAGTCTTGATCTTGCTATTGTGTCTTATGACTCTCAAAATAGTGGTATAGGGGAAAATCATACTATGGCAATTGGCTCAATTAGGTTGTGAATGGAGAATGCTTGGTTTATGTGTGACATCTGTTCAATATCATAATTATACTGTTGCTGTAAATTTGTCACGGGAACTTTCTCAATATTTCAAGACGGATTGGTCATCACAATTTGATGCTACTATGAGGGACCTAAGACTGGCCATTACACATGTCAATTCAACTCGTGTGGACTTATCCATGGCAACTGGACTCTGGGGTTGGATTAAAGATGCTACCATGTATCTCAAAGAATGGGCTGGTCTGGGAACTATGGGAATTATGATGATTGCTTCTGTATTAATATGCTTTTGGTGCTTTTGTAAAATGTATAGACAGAAACAGCAAGATTAATGCCATGATTATTCAAGCATTTGCTGCCCTTGATGTGAGACATTCCCTGCAGCCTGGTTAGCAACACTTAAACAATAGGCTATCGTTAGGTCGATGGTTGGTATGTAATATCCAACCTTCCTTTTGATTGTTGAGCTGTATGTTGTCAGAACCAATGCGACAGAAGTTCATCTCCACCACATGTTTCCCTTCTAGACAATTTAGGGCATGTGGCCTTTGCACCTTGAGGACTTGCTTCCATTGCACCAAGAATAGGCACATCCCTTATTCGACCCAAGGTTAGCCTTTGCACATCTCAGAGGTTCTCCTCATTGCACGAGATAAGGTAACCTGGGTATTTAGGACATGCTTAACTTCCTTGATCCTCACCTCCGTAGATGGAGGGGCGTTGATCGGTGACTTAGCATGTTCCTTTGTCTTTAATTTAATATAAAAGGGGGAGATGTTGGGAGCCGAGTTGAAACGCCATTACAAGATGGCACCGGTTTCCTGCTTCCAGGTTCTTCTTGCTTGCATTTGGAGTAATTGCTTGCATTTGGAGTAAACAAGTTACAGCGCAGGCGCAGGTGAGCAGTCCTTGCCGCCTCCCTCTATGCTAATGAGGTTCTGGACATGCATCCAATCGTTGATGGTCACGTGGCCTTCTGCTCTATATAAGCAGGGTGCCTCACACATTCAGGGTCTTTTCGCTCTCAACACTCAATCAAGCTACAGTCCTCAATAAAGCGTGAACCAGAAGAATCCTGTGTACTGCGTCTTCCTTGCAGGCGAGGCGGGCGTCCACACACAGGCCCTACTGGGAACCCACTTCTATTTATTTCTCAGATGAATGTGATGTCCCTAGAAATTTGTCTTCTGAACATTTGTGCTCACACCCATGGATTCCTGTTAACAACAGATTGATCAGTCTTGAGCGCTGTGGTGCAGCTCCTGAGAATAAGTGACTGGTGCTGTTACACAGTTATCCACGACTCAGCCTCAGAACGATATCCTCAAAAAATCTATCTCATTGCCTTCAAGACCTACAGAATACTGCAGAAAAAGTGATAAAGAATGAAGGCTTGGAACAAGGGATCCAGTGCTGTGTGGTGACTTCCTTCTAATTGAAACACCGCATTAAGCCACAGGGAGTAAGAAAAACCTACAACTCAGGAAGATCCTGAAACTTACAGGATTTACAAAGTCCTTCCCCAAGGTTAAACAAGAAGTACCATTTCCTGGGAAAGGAGGCTGCCCAACTGACCAACCCGCCCAGAGCCATGCAGAAAGCTTCAGGGATGCAGCTTTTGTAAGTCATGTGATGAAGGGCTTTTCAGTGATGCAGGTGCCTGGGAGTCATGTATATCCTGTAAGTAAACCCTCATCCTGTAAGGAACACCAACAAACTCATTGATTCACTAAGCTAAAATTTGAGTGGGATTCGTTCTTTAGCCTCTTGCCAACCCTTCTCTGGGATAAGAGATGTCTGTTCGTGTCTCCCCAAGAAAAGTTGCACAGCATCCCAGGATTGTCATGTACTATGCAAGCAATTGCAACTTAATTCCTCATGGTCCCTGTGACGTCACCCCACTGTGTAAAGTCTCAAGTGTAAAAGTTGCAGATAAGGAAGATAAATGGAGTTAAATGATAGGTAAGGATTAAGTCCTATTACAGCCTAGACTGGTCATTAAACACATTATGTTTCCTCTTGGAATTCTAATTACTCTCTCTGCAAGGATTATATCTCAGTGCCTGGAGAAATAGAGATTACAGTGTCAATGCCTCGACTTCGCTGTTTTCACTTCTGTAAACATGCCTGCTAGTTTCTTAAGGACTGAGAAAATGAAGTTTTTTCTAGAAGTCTGTAGCCATATAGACTAAAATAGGAAGCCCAGGAAGAATCCCCCAAAGTGATGCTGTGTAGCCCATAAAATCTGTGTGAGACAAAGCATTAAGGTCTGGCTCCTGAGGCACTTGCTCCTAGTCAGATCATCAGCTCATACAGGAAAGCTGAGTTCTCCATCTCTCTGTGTACAGTGCTGTGTGTTGGAGGTCTGCTCCTGCTGCTGTGCTCTAAAATGTGCTACCTAACAAGGGAGTGAGTGCCTACCACACCTGTTCAAATATGACCCTGCACAAATGGCTCAGGAGACAAAGACAGAAAATTCCTAGACTAGAGGCCTATGTCCTCTCTGGAAGATGAACCACCATCTATTGCCAGCAACAATGGTCTATTCTTTATTTAAACCTTTCTGTAAATTGTTGCCTGGTAAATACTTCTACCCCACACCTTGAGCTTGTTATTTCCTGCACAGTGGAATCTCCTTGCATTATCTGGGTAACATGCACTTTGTTATGTTTGTGTTTACACACAGCTTCAGGAGTCTGGATATGGATTTTAGCATGCTTTTTAAAAATGACACATGGCCTGCATATTTGTGCTTGATGGCCAGAAGCACGGTAAATGGGCACAGTGAGACCACTTCATTGTCTCTGTATCTTGTCTTCTGTCAGACTGCTCCTTCAGACTTCTCGCCTCACACTGCCTCTCTCATACTGCCTGTGCCTGATTACTTTAACTGACTGCTGTAACTGGCTGCTAGACTCTCTGGGACAACAGCCTGCTTTTAAATCATGAGAGCTGGGCATTGTCCTCACTCTGACTCACTCTGCAAACTCTTCCTCTGATTAGTGACTTTGCCTGTCCTTCACTCTGACTCATCTCATATGTCACTTCCAATCTGACACTGACTCCTTCTGAGCTCTGCCTCCTAGGTCTGACTCTACAATCAGTTCTGAAATAGGGATGAAAGGCATGAATGACCACTGCCTCCTGAATACTGGGATTGAAGGTGTGTACCAACATTTGTAACATCCTTTCTACATTCCATCTGGACCACACAGGCCTCTGAACATGGTTCTTCCATATAAACCCCTGGAATATAGACCCTAGTTTTTGCACAGGCCTTTCCTCTATACTCTTTCTTCTCCTTCACTCTTCCTTAAGGAACAATTGAGAATGGCAGGAAGAACACAGAGACAAATACTTTAACATCTTAATACCATCATAGGGACTTGCTTTAGGGATCGAGGCAGGACTATGTTTGTCCCTGTCAGTTTGGTGCTGTTTTTAAAAAAAAATGAAAACAGTCTGAGGCTTGACATTTTATACAGAAAGAGATTTCATTTAGCTGCCAGCATTGGGAGCCAGAAATCAGAGCGTGGGTAGTTCAGTGTCTGCTGGCAGTATGTTGGTTACATTATAACATGGCACATGGCATCATGTCAAGAAGGCCCACAGTGACACAGGGACAGGTCACACGGTGAGTCAGGGAGAAAGGACTCATGCTTTCTTGAGAAATCACACTAACAAGGCAGGCTTCCAGCAGGAGCCACAATGCACGGCCTCAAGGAAAGTTTTGATCTGTCTTTCAAACCTTATTTCTTCCCTATATGGCCACAACTTTGATGTTAATTTGGGCTGTCCTCAGTCCCAGTGAGATTTTTCAACCCATGGCTGACAGTCTGGTTAGTTCCTATCCTTATGCAATATGGAGGTCAGGTGTCTAAGCATAACCAGCTATCCTCTCCGATTTCTGTCTAGGAAGAATTAACTCTATCCTTAAGGTCCCTTCCAGAGGGAAAAGAGTTTGATTCCCTGGGTTTTCCCAAGGCCAGACTCTTTCTTACAAAATATCCAGAGTTTTAATTTTATGTCCATTGAGTTATGTTTTCGTACTGTGCTTTGAGGAAGACTCTGTTATAAAAGCCCAGTTTTTGCAATCAAAACTCCCTTGCTCTTACCAGTTAGGAAGCCCAACCACAGGGCATGCACAGAATAGAAAACTCTGTATTTTTATCTCAAAAAATAAATCTCCACAGATTTCCTTTCTCCAGTGAACAAAGTATTTAGAATGGACATCAGAGAGCCAGGGTCAGGGTGTATATGGGTTGCTGGTCTTAATCACAGTGGCCAATGCCATCCCTCTATCTGTCTTCCTCAGGTCCTAGGTTTAGACCTGAGGGATGTGGGGTTGGACCATGACCCTGAATTCATAGCAAACATAAGGCTCAGGAGCAGGTGGAGAGGCAGGAAGTAGAAGGGCTTGGGGCCTGGTGGTACCTTAGTTTTTATGGCTCAATAGTCTGGAGATAGTCCTTTTGGCATTCGTCCATGGTTTCTGCTCCCTTGATGGGTGTGGTGGATTCATGGTGTAATGTCAGCAACATTCACAGCTGCTGGAGTGGAGGAATCACCATGTAGGGTCCTTTCCAAGTTGATTCCTGTGTCCCTTTGGCTACCTGCTTGACCCAGATATTGTCACCAGGCTCAAACAAGGGGAAACAGCTGGTGGACTCTGAGGTCAGCTGGGTCTCTCTGGTAGTCCATTGAGTGGACATCATGGAGGATGGGAATGTCTGTAGTGAGTTGAGAATGGAATGGTTAGAGTTCTGCCATTGCTGGTCTCTGGGTCTGGAAAGCAGTGAGGAGGGTCTTCCAAACATAATCTCACAGAGGGTAAATCCCTCCTATAATGGGATGCAGCAAGCCCAAAGCAAAGCTAAGGAAGAAGGTCTGTCTACAGTTTGTCTGACTCTAATGAGCATGTATTTAGTTTCTTTTAACATGCTGCTTATTTTTTCTACCTGCCCAGAACTCAGAGCTCCATTTGTACAATGAAGCTCTTATCTATGCCCAAAACTTTACCTTTAATTGAGAGGTTTTGGCTATGAAACCTGGGCCATTGTTGGAACTCATTGGTAGGGGGAGGTCGCATCCAGGGACTAGTTGCTGGAGGAGATTTTAACTTTACTATTTGAACAGTTTCAGAACTGGTGGGGAATGCTTTACCCACCTGGAAAAGGACTCTATAAAAACTACCAAGTGCTTGTGTCTTCCCCTTGGAGGTCAGACCTTGGTGAAGTCAGTTTTTCTGGAGTGCTGGTCTCTCATTGAGATCCCTTCTTGGGAAAGGGCTCTCTGATTTGTATTTTCTTGAGCACAACCTTAGCATCTGGGCGTGACATCCTGAGCCAGTCTATTCAGTCTCAGTATAACATACCTTGGTGAGGAACTCAGAACGTTTTATGGAGCCCAGATGAGAAGCCTGGCAAAGGTCAGTTACCAGAGTCTAGCCAACTGTTTCTGGGAGAATGATCTTACACTCTGGATCAACGTGGGATTAAACTGTCCTTTTTTATTTTTGTGTGTGTGTCCTCCATGTCTTCGTGTTGTACCAGATGACACAAGGCCAGGCTATGTTCTCAGAATATCAGTAGATCCCACTGGTCTTAGGGCAATTCGCCAGGAAGCCAGTTCAACAGCCCGGTTATCTCTTGCCTTAGGTGAGTCTCTTTCTGATGTTTTGGCACTGGAGGATAGCAATTCCTATTTTTGGGGAAGCCTAAAAGGCTCTGGGGTAGGGGACGAGATTATATCTCTGTTTTTAATGTCTTTTCCCCCAGTGGCAAGAAGCCCTCTTTCTCTACCAGTCAGACCATGGACATGTGTGGGAGTAAAAGCAGATGACTGTTTGTATGTACCTTGGTGGATTTCCTTTTCCCCAGCTGAGAGCCTGTATCAGATCAAACAGTTTTGCCCTCTGGGCTGAGGAACCTGGCATGGGTCCCAATCATTTTGGATAAAGTCGTTGCTCTAGCTCCCACATACCTGGTTTCATTTTCATCTCTGACAGTCAAACAAGAGCTCCTGCAAGTCTGCCACAGCGAGGGGGAGCAGGATTGACGGAGGTGGGTTTCTAAATGGGGCTTGAGGGCGTTCCAGGAGTGGGCTCTGGCACTGGGTCACACAGGCTTTACAGAGACTGCATTCTGCTGTTCCCCAGAGGAGGGTCGCAACTGTGTCATGTCTTGGGGTGCTGTGAGTTTAATATCCTGATCCACACTTAACTTGGTTTTTGTTTGTTTGCTTGCTTGTTTGTTGCAGCTAGCAGTAGCAGCCACAATGTTTAAACAGGTGTACCATCATTTGGATATTTATGACACAGGGCATTTCTTGGCTCCAAAGTTTGGGTTAAAACCACTTTTGTAATGACTTTTGTTTCATGGACAAACAGATGAAAGGGTTTTGAGACATCTGGAAGTGGTAGGATTGGAGCTGAGGGCAGAAGGCTTTTCAAGACTCAAGTCTCTTTGTGTTAGTCTCAGTCCAGATTAGGGTCTCCACGGCCCCCTCCCTGTGCTCTTGTATGGAGGGCTTGCTATTTCCACCTAGCCTGGTGTCCAGAGGCAGCAATACCTAACTGCACATAGGAACTCCGGAACCTGTCTCTTAGTCTTTGGAGGTGGGATGTGCAGAAAGGTTCTGGTTGGGAAGTCCTGACAAACCCTCCCATTGACACAGCTCACCAAAGCTTTTGCACCATTTTGTTGTTTTAGTTCCATGGTCAAAATGCTTTTAGCTTCTCAGTACTTCCCCCCACTCCATATGCTCCAGTCCTGATCAACATTTGCTCTCTAGGAAAAATCCAGAAAGCCTCACAGGATTGCAGGAGGAAACAATAGAAAAGGGCAGAGACTGTCCACCTGCCCTGAGCAGCAGCAGCAGGCAGGAAGGGGCACTTGCTCTCACTGGGCCTGGGGACTTCTCTGGAAGCATGAGGCCATAGCCTGGGCAGGAATGTGATGGCATTTTTGAAGGTCAATTCAATTTCTTTTGAACTCCTGTGACTAGGAAAGGCTACTCCTGGGCAAGGGCTGATAGCCAGAAGCAGATGAAGCTCTGGGTGAGAAAACTGGGGCAGACAGTTTCTAAGGGCCCCTACTGGAATTGCTCTGATTTAGAGACCAGCAGATGTCAGCTTAGCCAACAGTGAGAAATGCTCTGGGACTGTCTCTTTCTGTGCTCACACTGTCTCTGCTGATGGGCAGAGTGAATGACTACAGTCAGTGATGGAGCTGACTCAGTCCACTCCTACTGAAAGGGCTGCCTGTGGATGACTCTCAAGAGGGAAACAGAATGAGATGAAGGGTGAACAGCTGTTGCCATGGTGATAGACAAAGAGAGGACAGGCTGTAGTGATGTAAGAGCACCTCAAAGGGAATAAGAGACCTGGCCTGTCCTAGAGCTGAGGGTGAGGGATTGGCCCAGGAACACACACTCAGCTCACCCCACACATCATGTTCCAACTTGGCAACTTTCCTGAGGTTTCTGTAGCAGCAGAATACAGCAAGTCATAGGTGAAGGCACTTTTAAAATACATTGATGGGACATAGGGCAGGCAGATTTTGCAAAATGGGTGTTGGGATAGCCCTGTCCCTAAGCTCACAGTCCACCATGTCCAGATAGCTTTCTGAGCTTGGCACCAAATGGAGGGCTCCCTTTGTGAGTGGGGCTCCTTCCCTCCCACAGGTCTTTCTTGGAAAGTACCTCTACTCTTATCTTCTGACCTTATTTGGAAAGGACCCTGGCACAGAGCCTCCTCTAAGTGACCCTACACTTTCCCTCTCTGCCCCTTGTGGTAATTAGGAGACCTGAAGTAAAACCAATTAGGCACTGACTCTTTGCTTGACTTATATTCTCTGATTCTGTAACAACAAAATGGCTGTACACACTGAAACAGTCTCCCTGGAAGTCTGGTTTTCTGTTGGCTCTCAGCCTCTGCCCAAAGACCTCAGATCCCATGACTGATCCCTGCCTGAGCTCTCCTCCCTGAGGCTGGGCTGGTGGCCAACAGCTTGGCTATCCCCCAAGGGAAGGGGAGCCAGAGAGCAAAGGAACCACAATGGGGTTTGCTACAGGTCTTCTGTTGAAAAAATAAAAGAGTCTCTGAAGGCATCTAATGTTAGCCCTGCTAAGTGTCCCCCAACCCCAGGCCCACAGACATGCTCCGCCTTCTGGAAAGCAGAGTTCTGGAGCAGGTTCCATTCTCACTCAGCAAGTCCTTGCTAACAAGTCCTCCTCCTCCTGGGCTTCCAGGCTGAGCCTCCTGGTGTTCATCCTCCTCCTCCTTGCATTTCTCCTCCCTCTGGCTACCAAGAGAAAATCACACCAGAAAGCACAAAGGAGAATGGCAGGACATAATTTCCTTGAACTGCTTCCTCTCTACAGGTCTCAACCAGCTCCCTAATTTCTTGCTATTTCCATCACAGTTGCTTTCTGCTTCTCCAGTATTTGTGCTGCTGCACTAGCACTTCTCTGGGTGAGGCTCATTGCTGTGTAGCTAAGGCTAATAGTAAGAGCTACTATTAATAATAATAATAACAATAGTAATAATAGCTAATAATAATAAAAGCTTGTGCTCTATGCAGTCATGTCCTTGGAAGAGTCACTGGGACGTATTTTCATAAATTTCGCAATAAAAAATAGTGTGTTGCTTCACATTGGTAATGTGATTAATTCTGTGGATAAAGGCTCATGTCCACGGACTGAGTGTAACTACTAGGATATGTAGAATGAATACAGTGTATAATCTCTAGGAATTGTTGTAAATATGCATCAAAAAGTGAAGCATTTAGTCCTGTGGGTTCTTTATTCATTATATTGTTAATGAATGAATAAGTGAATATTTAATTGATTTTATACAGCTGCAGCATAAACAATTCTCTCAATCTGATTTTGTTTTCCATGGGATGTCTAGTGTAAAATTTTTTATTAGTTCTCAATGCTAAATTAAATGGAATATTGTCTTGTGAGACCAGTAGGATACAACATTATAATGTAACATTATTAATGTAACATTTATATGTAACATTTATATGTATATATAAATATATATATACATATCTCTTTATATGTATATATATACATACATATGTATAATACTTCATAAGATTATAAAATTTTACAAGTTCTCCCTCTATGCCTGTGATGTACACTGTCACATTTTTGAAAATTTCTTAATTTTACTTTTGATTGAAAAGAACCGATTCTAGTTAATTTTATCTCTCCCTCTGTAAACCGGATACAAGCTTGCAGAATGACCTCAGAGTTCCCAATGTCAGGCCCTGTGTGCCTCATCGAGAATGTGAAAGGCCAACTGATAGCCAATCAGGAAGCTCTGAGGATCCTCTCTGCCATCAAGCAGCCTATGGTGGTGGTGGCCATCGTGGGCCTTTACCGCACGGGCAAATCCTACCTGATGAACAAGCTGGCTGGGAAGAATATAGGTGAGCGTCTGCCGCAATGTTGTCCTGCGTCCCGGGTTCATTCACACTGTGGGCTTCTGGCACGAGAGTGTGAGGAATTTCTTCTTCCACTCTCAGTTGGCAGTTGGGATCCACGTGTGTTATTGCTGCTATGCTTCTCTGTGTTTGTTGTTCTTACAACACGCTCTTGCATGCTGTACAGTCTAAGCAGCCTTTGAGCTCAGGCTGTGTGACAGGCTGACCCTGTACTCCTGATCTTGCCTTGGCCCCCTGAGTGCTGATCACAGGCCTGGGCTACCACATCTAATTCCTAGTTTTCCTTCTAAGACCACACATGGTTTCTTTCCTAGAAGAAAGGAAGTAATAAACATAATTCAATTTACATGTTAATTCGCTTTAAGGTACTGGTAAAATATTCATGTAAAAACAGCAATTTTCTACTGGTCTTTTAGGTTAAAAAAAGTCTATCAGTACAATATGTATTGGCTTTTTATTACTGTAAATTATACATTATTTATCTTCATAATTGTTTTGAAGTATCCAGTTTTGTGGTGTTAAGGAAGTTTATGCATTTCTGTTTCTCCCCATCCATCTCTAGAAGTAGCTCGTTTCCCTTCCTATACCAGTATTACCCAGGCGATAGCTATGACTATGACTCTCCTAGGAACGTCATATTAATGGAATTGTACAGAATACGGGTTTTTAAATGTCTGGTTATTTCACTTAGCATAACACTTTCAAGGCTTGTCACTGTTAGAACATGCGTCCAAATTTAATCCTTCTTGAGGTTCAGTTATGATGTATGTCCACACTGTCTTATCCATTCGCCTATAGACAGGACAGTTGAGTACTCTGAATGATGCTGACATGAAAATGGGCCTAGAGACAGCTGTCTGAGTCCCGGCATTCAGGTTTTCTAGGTTGTATTAATCTCACCTCTGATCAATTGTCTGATTGGAGAAGAAGGATTTACTTTGCTTTGCTCACAGTTCAGGGGAGATAGGACTTCGTGGCTCCATGTGGTCAGAGCCCGTGGCTTGCTCCTATCATGGCTGAGCAGGATGCAGAGATAAGAGGGCCACAAGCAAGGCTGGTGTGCCTTCAAAGGCCTGTCCTCTGCCAGCCAGATCCTACCTCCTAAAGCTTCCACGTCTCCCAGCACAGGGCCACTAACTGGGGACCATGTGTACAGCCACATGGTCATTTTAGTGGTGGACATTTTAGATTCCCATCACAGCATTCTGCTCCTGGCCCCAAAATGCAGTTGGTCCAACATCAAAAGTCCCCATAGCCTTCTAGTTCTAACAGTATAAAGCAATCCAGTCTTATCTGAGACTCAAGCAACCTTTTAGCTGTGAGCCTTTGCAACATGAAATTGTAAGTTATGTACCTGTAATACACAATAACACAGAATAAACATTCTCATCCCAAAGAGAGTTTTGAGGAGAGTGGGAACAAAGGAACGTGCTATAGCAAGGGTGAACCCCAGCAGGGCAAACACCAAACCCTGTAGCTTCACATCCAGCATATAGGATATGTGGTGGCCATCTCTAGACATCAGCAGCTGGTGGACCGTGTCTTCAGGGTCCTGCTGCTGGTGAGACACAAGTGCTCTCTCTAGGGCCTGGTCCACACTCACAGTCTGCAGTTTTCCTCAGCGGACACCCCACAGTCCTGGCATCGCTAACATCTGGGGTTGCCATAGTTACTTTAGCTTTACCTTCACAGCCTCACACACAGCAAGCTCAGGAGCTCCACACTACAGACTGAGTCTGCTCATATATTTCCCTGGGACCTCGGTGCAAGTCCGGAGGCCATGTGACTGCTGCATTCTGCATAGCTGAACAGACTTTGGTTAGATTTCTGGCTGTAAGATCAGTATCGGCTTTGGTGTCAGTTCATTCTCCTAACATGATTGCACTGATTTTTCAAAAAGGATTTATTTATTTTAATTTCACATGTGTGAGTATTTTGTCTGTGTACCATGTGCATGCCTGGTATTCACAGGCTATGAAGGGGACAGAAGGTTCCCTGATACTGGAGCTACAGACAATTGTGAGCTGCTATGTAGATGCTGGCAACAGAACTCTGGTTGTTTGCAAAAGGAGAAAGCACACTTACTCACTGAGCCATCTTTCCTGTTTGATTAGGCTGATTTTTATCACTTTCTTGAAGCCCTGTTGCTGCATGTCTAACCCCTGGGTCCTCTCTGTTTGCAGGCTTCTCTCTGGGCTCCATGGTGCAGTCTCACACCAAGGGGATCTGGATGTGGTGTGTGCCTCATCCCCATAAGACAGACCACACACTTGTTCTGCTTGACACCGAGGGTCTTGGAGATGTTGAGAAAGTAAGAATTGAGAGCTCAGTTTGTAGTTCAGCACCTCATCTCTGAATATTCTACACTGTTATTTATGCTTTTTTAAAACCTTTTATATTCACTTGTGTTGTGTGTGTGTGTGTGTGTGTGTGTGCTGTTGTGTGTGTGTGTGTGTGCTCACTTGAACAAGTATGTGTTACATGTGCCATGATGCATGGTCTACAATGCACACATGGAAGTTAGAGGATAACATGAGTGTAGAAGAACACTTGTAATTTTTATGTTAAGAAAAGCCTTCTGGTTTAACTGACTAGTCACTAGAGGTTCGTGTTCCCACCCCAGCTGTGGTAGAGTTGTTTACGAGTTGGAAATGGAAGCTTGGTGCAGGTGGCTATAATTTGGTTCGGTGCAGTCATTCTGGCACCTGTAGCCTGTCTTTGGGATTGCATGTTGCATGGGGTTTATGGGAACTTTTGGCTTAGGGCATAAAATCTCTGAAGCCCTGAGCATTGGGGTGGGCATTGGTTGGTGGTTCGTTGGTTGGATTGCTGTCCTGTCAGTGTGATATAATTCCTAAGAGAACAAATGTTGGAGAGATTCGAGTTTAGGGTAGCCTAAAAAGGCTGTGAAGATTTTTACCTCTCTTTTTTCTATCAAGGTCGCCTGCAAAAGTGGTGAAATTTTTTCTATCCTTCCTTTCTCCTTCCCTAAATTGAGGGTAAAGGATTGTAGCTTACTGCTACACACGGTGGGGGGCAGGGGTGGTTAGTTCTCTTTTCCGTCATGTGGGTTCTGGGGATTGATCTCAGGACATAAGGCTTGGCATTCAGCATTTTTACCCACGTCTTCTCCCCAGACCTGTAGCTTTAGAATAAGAGTTCCCACTTCACTCTAGCAGCCTTCTCATTTTTACTTACATGACACGTAGTCATGTTTCACCAACAAAGATGAGGGAAAGAGTCACAGCACTGTTACAGAACAGCAGGGTGGTTCTTTGGGGTATTGCAACATGAACAGGCTGGGCAGCACCAGTGAGATTCGTCACAATGAAGTCACAGACTAATGGAGCATTCACCCCGCAAGTGCTGTGGATAGCATTTGCGGGTGTACTGATGTTTCTTTTGCTTACTTTAGTACCTTACATAAGTCACAATGGGTTTATTTATTTTTAAGGCTAAAATCCCCTCTAATGAAGTGAGTACATTTTACCTCTGCTGATGTGGATGGTGACATTAGAACAAGCCACCCTCCTGACCCACATGTGCTCTGACTTCCAGGGTGACAACCAGAATGACTGCTGGATCTTTGCTCTGGCAATCCTGCTAAGCAGCACCTTTGTGTACAACAGCATGGGAACCATCAACCAGCAGGCCATTGATCAACTGCAGTATCCTCTCTGTGGTTCAGAACATCACCAGACTGAGAGGGGTGAACCCTCTTCATGAACCAGCTCCGTGACCTTGGATCTTGGCAAATGCAACATAAAACATAACATTAACTCACATACAGCTGCATGTTATGTACATACGCACATGTAGCTGCAGTGTTCGCACCAAGGTTAGGAGCAAGGCAAATGAAGGCTTGGGGCCAGGGTTCAAGAAAACGTGGAACTAAGGAGGATGGGACCCAGGGCTGTGGTTGGTGCTGTGGCTGTCTCATGGCTTTCCTTAATTAGCTGCTCAGCTATGTGACAGAGCTGACAGACAGAATCAGAACGAGATCCTCACCAGGCCATTTTGAGTTGAAGAACTCAGATGAGTTTGTGAGCTTCTTCCCAGACTTCGTGTGGACTCTGAGAGACTTCTCTCTGGAGCTGAAAGTGAATGGGAAACTTATCTCAGCAGATGAATACCTGGAGAATTCCCTGAAGCTTCTTCCAGGTAAGAGACTTACAACTGGTAAATGAAGATGACAAATAAAACTAAGAATTCAGATTTTTCTATAATTTTCTTTTCTTTTTTCTTTCTTTTTCTTTTCTTCTTCTTCTTCTTCTTCTTCTTCTTCTTCTTCTTCTTCTTCTTCTTCTTCTTCTTCTTCTTCTTCTTCTTCTTCCTCTTATTCCTCCTCCTCCTTCTCCTCCTCCTTCTCCTCCTTTTTCTCTTTCTTTGTATTTCAAGACAGGGTTTCTGTGTCACGACTCTGGCTGTCCTGGAAATCACTCTGTCGACCAGGCTGGCCTTGAACTCACAGAGATCCACCTGCCTCTACCTCCCAAGTACTGGGATAAAAGGGGTACATCACCACTGCCCAGCTTATAATTTTCTTATACCTGCAGTTTCTATTCTTCCATGTAGCCACTACTCCTAGGGATTAGTACTTAATATATATGGTTTAAGAGATTGAGTTAAACATTTTCTGTTTTGTTCTAAGGATGAATGCATTTGCCTTCACCTTTCCCTTCACAGTGCCTAATTTGACATCTCTGCTGTGGATTTGTTATTATGCTGAAACACAGAATACTGAAGATGTATTTGGGAAAAAGCAGATTAAAGTGTGCCCAGTACCCTAGCCCAACCGTGGAAGAATGTGGTCCCCACAGAACGGGTGGACGGTTAGGAGTCTTTGGAAGCCAAATGATGCTGTACTCATGGGTTTGCATATTGTTTATACACACAGTCCAGCTACAGGGAGCGGGTTCAATACTTAGAATTGAAGTATTTCAGGTTTCCTTCAAAGGCAAACCTAGCATTTAGCCTTTTCCAAGACTGAAAATCCTTAAAGAAGACAAGAGCCCCCACCCCCTTTCAATTCTTGTTTTGTGTTTTCAGGGTCTCACTGTGTGATCCATGCTGGCCTCCATTTACAAGCCTCCTGCCTCAGCTTCCAGAATGCCAGGATTACAAAGGCTCACATGACCAAATTTAAACATATATACTCAGCCTGTAGGTGGTGGCACATGCTTTAATTCCAGCACTTGGTGAGCAGAGGCAGATGGTTCTCTGTGAGTTCAAGGCTAGCCTGGTCTACAGAGTGAGTCTGAGGACAGCCAGAGTTACAACAGAGAAACCCTGTCTCAAAATATATATATATATATATATATATATATATATATATATATATATATATATATATAATAAAAAATAAAGATAAAAATATACACTCACCTTCCAAGTCCTGGCTGAAAATCTTGTGTTTTGCTCCATCTAGGTACCAGACCAGGAGATAAACAAGATGAATTTAATCTGCCTCGAATCTGTATTCGCAAGTTCTTTCCAAAGAAGAAATGCTTTGTCTTTGAGAGGCCAGCACATGGGAAAGAAGCTTAGCCAGCTGGATTCGCTGCAGGATTACGACCTGGACTCTGACTTCAGGGAACAAGTAGCAGACTTCTGCTCCCACATGTTCACCTGTGCCAAGGTTAAAAGTCTTCCAGGAGGCATCAAGGTCAATGGCCCACGTGAGTCCCTTCCCAGTCCTCTGCTCACTGTTTAGACCACAGTTATCTTGAGATAGCAAGGACCTACTTCAGCCTTGAAGAAGTATAAGCCTATCACCGCTGCCGTTGTGCTAAACTGGAGATGGCACCAGGATTTATGACACATTTTGTCTATCAGATGCTCTTGTTGGGAAAAGAGAGAAAGTGGGCAAAGGAAAGAAAATAAAAAACTTTTATATTACCCTAGAAACTGGGCCTGCATTTACCAATAAGATAGAAAGTAGACAAGTATGGCTATTAAAATTTAAATGTAAGTACAATAAGATCTACATGTAGCTAACATTGTCATGTCAGCACACACAGAAAGTCTTCTTGGGCGATGCTATTTATTCTAGTCATTCTGATGGAGAATTTCTGATCAGGAGAGCATGTTTTATTCCTGAATTGTAATAGAACACTTGCTATGGACAGGGTTAGTGACACAGACAAACATGAAAGAGGTATGGAGCCTGTTCTCATGGTGCCTGCACTAAAACATCCTCAAACATTGCATAGCCACAGGCCCATGTAATCTCCATCCGGCATTCTTAGGCTTTGGGGTTGCAGGCGCCTCATGAGAGGATCTTGCCAAAGAAGAATATCTAATTCCATCAACCTGAGGGCTGAGATGCTTCTGTCTGTCACTCCTCCAAATGATGCTGAGGATACTGATGCTTTAAGACATCGATGACTGACATAGCCTGGATTACAGAACAGTGCTTTCTTCATCGATCTTAGCGGATATTGTCACCTGTTTCCTGTTTGTAGGACTGGAGAGTTTGGTGATGACCTATGTCAAGGCCATCAGCAGTGGGAGCCTGCCCTGCATGGAGAATGCGGTCCTGGCCTTGTCCCAGATGGAGAATGCAGCTGCGGTGCAGAAGGCCCTTGACCACTATGACCAGCAGATGAGCGAGAAGTTGCAGCTGCCCACGGAAACCCTGCAGGAGCTGCTGGACCTGCACAGGACCAGTGAGAGAGAAGCCGTCAAGATCTTCATGGAAAACTCCTTCAAGGATGCTGATCAAGAGTTTCTAAATGAACTAGGGGTAATTTTTCTCCCAAGTTCACCTGGATGTACATTTGGGAGGGTGAGGTAGTGCGAGGGAATGGAATGGCTGTTTGAGGGCAACTGTTACTAGATCTTAAAATAGTGACTGCGGCTGTCCATAAGCACAATAGTCAGGAAAATGCATTATCCCCGACTTTAGATCATTTCTCCCTTCATGAATGAGTTAGGTACATTCCCCGTTATTGAAATAAGTACAGAGAAGTAAGTAGTGTGTCTGATCAAACTGCACGCCCAGTTACAGCACACTGATTCCATATTCAAGCCAACAGCAAAGAAAAGTTTAGCTGAAGCGTCCTGAGGCAAACTGACACGGACCCCTGTTCCTTCCGGGTGCCATCTTTTTCTCAGCCTGACAAAGCAGTTTGCCTCTAAAGGTCTGAGTCTCTGCTCTGAGCTTTACTGCCAGGGTGAGGGCTTCCCCAGGGAAGAGCTGGCATCAGAAGAAGGGACGCAGTTCTAGTCGGTGGTTATGTGTTTCTGCTGTGGTTTGTGTGTGTGCTCGTTTGCATTTTGAGAAATGTTCTCAGAAATTCTGAACTCGGGCTTCTTTTCCTTCTTAACTTTTGTTATTTTCATTTTTCCATGTAAGTCCAAGTTAGAATCAAAGCGAGAGGAATTCTCTGAGAAGAACCTCCGGGCGTCCTTAGATCGCTGCTCAGCCCTGCTGCAGGATATTTTCAGCCCACTGGACGAAGATGTGAAGCAGGGAGTTTACCACAAACCTAGGGGCTACTATCTTTTGATCCAGAAGATAGAGGAGTTGAAGAAAAAGTACTACGAGGAACCCAGGAAGGGGGTGCAGGTAACAAGACTGTGTGTGTGTGTGTGTCCTGGGAAGCAGCTGACCTTCCACCTGCAGTGCGACCCCAACCAGCACCGCAACACTGCAAGAGGGGCCTTTCTGTCGGCATGCAGGCCTCGGGTCCATCAGCACTATGTCCATGAAGGTTTTCATACTGGGCATGTCCTGCTTTCTCTTCACAGACAGGGTCTTCACTGATCAATTGAGTGAAAACTGGTCACGGAACCACCAGTAGGACCACCACCCTGTTTCAGCTAGACTCTCTGCATTGCAAAGGATCCAGAGACAGCCCCTTAAACACCACCTACAATTCATCCACTTGAGCTTCAAACTAGCTTTAAATGACCACTCGGTCCAATAACAAACACCATCCTGTGTCTCTCTGCTCATTGCTCTTCTCCAGTTCCATATTTCCCTCACTTTCTGGTTCCCTCAGATCCTTTTGTTCTGCGTGATGGGTACAGCAAATTCTCCCTGCATATGACCACAGCACCAGACTCCAAAGTTAGAGCCTGAAATGTCAGTCTCTTTTGTCCATCATAGACCTCCAGTGAAAGATATTATTTAGGGGGTCCATCTTGAACCATGTGCCTGTTTATATGACTGGGACTCCTTAAACCTGTCAGAGGAAAGTAGAGTAGAAAGACAGGCACACAGCTTGCAGTCTTTCTTGCTGTTAACTTCATGTTCTCTGCACTCGGAGGCTGAAGAGGCTCTGCAGAAATTTTTGCAGTCTAAGAAGGCTGTGACTGATGCAGTGCTACAGACAGACCAGACTCTGACAGAAAAGGAAATGGAGGCCGAAGGTGAGACACAAGTTTAGGGATTTCATGCCATTGAAAGCTATGAAAAGTTTAAACTTCTTATAAACCTGGGACTCTAAACCAGAGCTGAAATAACGAAGTGGCACCTTAGTGCCTGGCATCAGACGTGGGTAGTACCGTGAAGTCAGCAGTAATAACAAAGCACGGGAGGAAGAGAGCAGCTCCTTCCCAGGGACACATTAACGCCTTCCTTCTTCCCTCCCTTCCCAGTGGCGCGTGTGAAAACTGAAGCTGTAGAGATGACAACAAAATTGCTAAAGGAGATGGAACAGAAGAATGATCAGTTGATGAAGGAGAAAGAGAAGAGTTATCAGGAACGTGAGAAACAGCTTGCTGTGAAGATGAAGAAGGAAAGGGACCGGGAGAGGGAGGAGCAACGAAGAGCCTTTGAGCACAAAATAGAGGTACTTTAATTGTACCACCCTCCTTGCTCTCTTTATTTAAAACAGTATTTTAGTGTGTGGGCTTAGTTGCACATGTGTGTGTAGTATCTGCAGAGGCCCAAAGAGGGAGTCGGATTCCCCGGAGCTCCAGTCACGCAGGTGCTTGTGAGCCACGTGACTTAGACACTCAGGACTTAATTCCAATCTGTAGCACACTCTTTACTGCTGAGCCATCTATCCGGTCTCCTGTTCTCCCCATTCTGTTCTTCGTGAAATTTAACGAGGCCTAAAGACTACTCAAGGCTGCTTCCTCGTGCTGTTTGTTCCTAAATACCCGCTGGCTAGTCCGTTGCCCGCGTCTGGTGATGACGTCCTCAGTGTGTAATTGTGTCGCACCAGGTCCGTTAGCAATATATCCGTTATATCGCAGCAGTTATGATCATCATGTTTTCTTCTTCGTTTCTTTCCTAAGACTCTATGAACCAAGAACTGTACCCCTATCCCATAGAAGAAAGAAACAGGTTCACACGAGATTAAAAAAATATAGAATTTTACTACTTTGGGAACTGTAGGCAGCAGGATCAAAAGTTCAAAGTCATTCTCAGCTATATACAGAATTTAACACCACCAGGGAAATAGCCCCTGTCTTTAAAAAAAAAAAAAAACACCACAAACAACATTATTTATAAGATACATACAACAGAGTAAACCATCTTTCCCATAGTGGAATCCACATTGGTAGTTTTTCCTGTCTTGCCTGGTATGAACTTATTCCTATGAGAGCATTTATGAGAAGAGGAACTCCTCAACCATCACAACTATGTGATAGTCTGTCTGTCCCTCCCGCTTCCTGTACTGTGCTCTCGGTTTGTGTTCAGTTGGTAGAAATTCATTATCTTCAGTCTGGGACTCAGGTTTTTTTAACCTATATCTGTCACCCCCGCTACCAATTTGTAGACGCTTACATTAAATTCCTCCCTCCCCCTCTTTGTCTCTCTCTTTCTCTGCCCATCTCTGTCTCCCTGTCTCTCTCTCTCCTGCTCTTTCTCCTCTTCATTGCACATGCATATATGTTAGTGCATCTTCACACGTGCACGTATGTGAAGTCTGGAGATCGACTTCAACTCTTCCTCCATTACAATCCATGGTAATTAATTAATCTTTTGAGACAGGGTCCCTCACTGAACCTGTTGCTCACTGATGGGGCTAGACTGACTGGCCAGTGAGTTTCAGGGGTCTTTCTATGCCTGCGTCTCCAGCCTAGCATTACAGAACGGTGCTGCATCTAGCTTTTACATGGGTGCTTGGGATTCCAGCTCAGAGCCTTTGTCAGATTTTCAGAACTCATTCTTGTGTTGCATAGTTTCATTAAATGTCAGTAGGTGCATCTATTGAAGTCCATAATTCTAAAATTTGAAGCCAAACATAATGATGACTACATACAGAAGTCCTAGACAATTAATGAGGAAAATATCAATACTGGTTGCTTAGGTTCACTAATGGAACTATTTTAAGCTAAAGGAACTCCCTAAAGAAGTAATCATATCTTCCAAGAAAAAGCATAAATTGGGGAAGAGACAAAAAAAAACCCAAAAAGGAAAAAATGAAAGCAAACCTTTGAATATTGTAATTTACTCATGAATAAAAACAGGTTAAAGAAGTGTAATAAAAAAATTAAGGTTGGAGAACGTTCTAAGAAATTAAAGAATAAAAGTTAAGTACTGTGGAAACTGTGAAGCTCGTAGGGATCAACTCACTGCAAAGATTCACGGTCTGCCCTTGTCATTTTTTAGGAACAAGGCCGAATACTACATGAGAGGTTCCAGCAGGAGAAGCAAAACCTTCAAAAGGAGATAGACCATCTCAAGAAGGAAGCGTCACGTGGATGTGTCGTAAGCTGAAGGTCTAAAGAACAGTGCTGCCCTGTGTTTCAAGGTAGAAAGTAGAATTTGGAACAAATGTCACTCCAGTTGGTAAAAATTGTGTCTTACCACAGAGAACTAAAATTTCTCCAAGGCATGTAAGTGTGATTGTTAAAATGATGTCTATCTTCCTATAAGATCGTGCAGGAAGCATGTTATTGACATCCCTACCACAGGAGAGGTGCCAGCAGCCCTGCTCAGAAGATGTCGTATTTCCTGATGATCTCCAGCAGACAAACGGACTCTGATCACATTCTTAAATGGTAGCACATAATTAGGAACCAAGTTGTCCAGGGGTGTTACGGATCTGAAGGACAGGGATAGCCAGCCTCATTTCTCGTGATGTAAAGTTCTCCGTTAATCAAAACTGCTCATCCTCTCCATAATGGCATGTTTTTTTTGGGCACTGGCGATGGATAATCCTATCAGCACCCTCCACTATGAATCAAGACATCTGTGGGGACACCTAGAGTCCCTGCATATAATGTCCACAAGAAGACGGAAGGAGCCATTGACATGACAAGGAGCTGGGTCAGAAAGCCACGGGCTGAAGAAGGGAAATGTTTCCGTTTGTGCAGACTGAATCTATAAAGGGACATTTCCAAACTTTAACAGCTAGATTACATAGTAGTGTGATGGCAATTGGGCATGGTGTACAGCAGTATGTAACTTTAAAGAAGGGCTTTAAACACTGATGATCAGTCTCTTAGATATCAACGATGCTTTGATGATTTATCTGTAACCATGATCTTACATTACTGTAATGAATGCAAGCAGTAAAAATTATAAAATCCTGTCTGTGATCAACAAAGAACATTTTTTCCCTGTCAACTCTTTGTGACTAACTTTGACAATTCAGATAAATCAACTAAGTTCTCAAAAATAGTAGAAAGCTCTAAAACTCACTATATCTGTGACTTCCCTGGATGCTGCAACAAACTAGCCAGCAAATGCAACTTCAGGAAGGAAGGGTTTTTTGTGCTCACAGTTGGGGGGTATTGTCCACTGTGGTGGGGATGCCATGGCAGCAAGAGTGTGAGGAGCCTGGTCATGTTGCATCCACAATAAAGAGAAAGAAGCACGAATGCTGTCGTCCAATCAGTGTCTCCTTTTAATTCAGCCAGAAACTCCAGCTGGTGGAATTGTCTGTCTACAGACACCCACCTCCATCAACCCAACCTAGAAACTCCCGCACAGACGTGTGTGTTTACACACACGGGTGAAGCCAGATCTTGTGAAGTTGATACTCAATATCATTAACTGTCACCCTCCTCTAGGATAAAAGAGGCCATTTGACTCACAACCTCTCAAGAAATTATACTTATAGTTTAAAAAAAAATCTAAATCTACTTCTCCAGGTCTATAAGATTTTCTCTTACGGTGCATGTAAATAGAAATCATAAAAATTCTACCGAGCTTCTTTCAGAAAATACAAGAGAAAGCATTTCCTAATTGGTTCTATGAGAACAGAATTGTCTTGATACCAAAATCAGAAAGAAAGAAAAAAACAGTACAAATAAGAGAAGCCCACAGAACAACATCCTTTATGAACTTAGATGCACAACATCATGACAAAATGTCTTAGCCTACAAAATGCAGGAGTGTACCAAAATACTTTACTTATCCTGGCTGGCTGGATTTATTCTAAGGAAAAAGGCTGAAACGGAAAATGTAATTCACTACACTGAAAGCTTAAGAAGACAAAAAAAAAAAAAAAAATGCTAGGTTCCACAAAATCTGGATGTGGCACCCAGGACAATAAACAATCCCCAGAGCACTGCAAGCCTCCCCTTCTCCCTCTGTCTGCCATGCTGTGTATGTCCTTCTGGCATTCACAGTCACCACTACAGGCTACCTGGACACTTGGGTCCTGCGGCAGTGTTGGTAACATAAGCCAGCTCAGGTTCTCTGGGATGGCTATTGTTTGAAGTAGAGCACAACAAGAATATAAATATACATCAAACTCCTGAAATACTCTTGCAATGTGTAGTAACCCAGCAGTAGACACTGAGAGAGAAGCATCAGAAAGTCGGGATGATAAGACGCTACAATGTTAACGCTCATGTTTAAAACTTTGCATGCAGCATTTACTATGTTCCAGGAACGCTTTAGGCGCCCATGGTACTGTGGTGAGCAGCAACAACAAAATTGAAAAGACCCTGTCAGCTGGGTCTGCTGTTCTAGGGGAATATGGCACAACAAATAATTTGATCACTCGCTAGTCATGATGAAAGTGGTAGCCACCAGATGGCGCAATGTGTTCTCTGAATTTGACGCCTGGCGCTTTGGATCGGATAATGCTGTTGAGAAGGCAACACATCACTACAGATGTGTTTGGACGGATTTGGAAGGGTTTCCCACTTCCCAGATCTTGCCTGCGATTTTAGATTCCTTTCTTTTCATTTATTTTTCCCTACTGCTTGTCTAGTCAGGGAAGATGGTTAAGACATACCCGAGGACACGTGACAGCATCAGATTGTACGAGTGAGAAAACAGCTCCTTCATAAATCAGAAAGCGCCCCCGTCTCTCCAGGGCATTTAGTTTTCTGCGAGTGTTTCTTTAGCGTCTTTATTCACTCTTAGATAATTAGCTACTTCCCAATTCTTTTCCTTTACGTACTTAGTTAACTAATTACTTTACCTGTAGGGTGTCTTGCCTGCATGTCTGTATGTGCACCATTTACATGCTGACCCACGGAGGTCAGAAGGAAGCATCAGATTCCCTGGGACTAGAGTTAGGGATGGTTGTTAGCACTACATAGACGCTGGGAATCAAAGCTTGGTCTCCTGGAAGAGCAGCCAGTGCTCGTAACTACTGAGCCATCTCTCTAGCCTCTACTCCCCAGTTCTGGTTGGTGTTCAACCAAGAGCTTTGAATAAATAATCCCCCTAGTTTGGCAATTGTGTTTGCCTATGTGATCTTACCTCTCTTACTGTTTCCAACCTAAGCTGGGAAGATCTCTGGAATAAAATGTGCTAGAGTGTGTCTGTCATTTCTTTTGCTCTCTTCTCTTCTGTGCTTCCTTTTACAGTGGGTGGAGCCTCGGGTATTGTATATGAATGGCAGGCAAGTGTTTGACATTGGGAATTTTGGGCCATATTTCTTTCCTTTCTATTGGGATGGAGGGCTCGACCTGTTGCTGGACCTATTTTAGTGTCCACTGAGACCTTGCCAATGTGGGGCACACACCTTTGTTACTGCTGTACATCATGCCCAGCAAGGCCCAACTGTATAGAAAGAGGTTTGGATCACCTTCAGAGAGTAGGTGCTCAGTAAGAATTATGGGGAGTATATATCGTGGACTGGGAGTTATTCTGCCAATCTCTGTACTTACAGTGGTTTTTAACATAGAGACCCCATATGTTGTAAGATTTTCAGCTAAATATTTCAGTTTTCCTCTTGCTATTGTCTTGTAAACTCTGCTTTCTGGTTGTTCCTTGCTTGTAGATAGATATAGTTGAATTTTGGATTTTGGTTGTTGACTGAGATGGTTAGGTATGTGTGTGTGTGTGTGTGTGTGTGTGTGTGTTTACCCACACATGTGTATACGATGTTTGTGCACACATGTGCTTAAGATGTGTAATGCGTGTGTTTCTTGAGAGCCTGTGTATGCGTGCATGTCTGATGTCAGGCAGTAAGACACGGCTTTGTTTATTTAGCTCTGATTTTAGAATCCCAGGCTCACAAGTAATTTAAACTTTTCATGTCTTTCAAGGGCACAAAGTCCCTTAACTTGTGTCTCACCTTCAGTCTCCTTTTCCTTTTCTGTCAGAGTCTGGTCTGTCTGAAGAACTGCATCAGTCACAGCCTCTTTGGACTGCAAAAATTTCTGCAGAGTTTCTTCAGCCTTGAGTGCAGAGAACATGAAGTTAACTCCAGGAATGGCTGCACTTGTATTTGTCCCTTTGCCCCCTTTTCCTCTAATGGTATCTCTTGGTGGTAGGAGTCCCAGTTTCAAGCTCAAGCCCTTGGAAGAATCATGTTGGCACTTGGCACACAGAACACTTGGTTCTGTTCCCACAGCCCACTCTCCTGTAGCCCCTCCTGCCTCCCCTCCAGTCATGCCATCCAGCTCCCGACTCCAGTGGAGAGCCCAGAGAGCTACTACAGTTCAAGCTGGTGGAAGAACCAGCTCAAGGCAGCAGAAGAACCTGTCAGAATAACAGCACAGACCAGGCAGACAGCCAGAAGAACAGTTGCTAAGTCCCAGCCCTCAACTCAGGCAGAAACTTCCTGCTGGACCACAGTATTCCAGCCCCCTGACTTGGGCAGAGATCCCCTGCTGTACAAGAGGTCACAAAGAAGGGAAGAGAAAAGAAAGAAAGAAAGAAAGAAAGAAAGAAAGAAAGAAAGAAAGAAAGAAAGGAAGGAAGGAAGGAAGGAAGGAAGGAAGGAAGGGAGAAAGAAAGAAAGGAAGGAAGGAAGGAAGGAAGGGAGAAAGAAAGAAAGAAAGAAAGAAAGAGAAAGAAAGAAAGAAAGAGAAAGAAAGGGAGAAAGAAAGAAAGAAAGGAAGAAAGGAAGGAAGGAAGGAAGGAAGGAAGAAAGAAAACCCATAACAAATCAAGGAACAAAACACTCATCCAATATAGACAAAACCAGGAATTCGGCATTTAAACCTATAATCACCACAGACCCAGGTGCCTAAACACCAGGGTAAGAACACAGTCAACAACATTCAAGGCAGTAAGTCTCCACCAAAGCCCAACTACCCTACTAAAACTACCCCTGAACACACAGACACAGCTGGAGCCCAGAAAAAGATCGCAACACCCACATTATGTACTCACATTTAAATTTTAATAGCCATACTTGTCCACTTTCTATCTTATTGGTAAATGCAGGCCCAGTTTCTAGGGTAATATAAAAGTTTTTTATTTTCTTTCCTTTGCGCCTTTTCTCTCTTTTCCCAACAAGAGCATCTGATAGACAAAATGTGTCATAAATCCTGGTGCCCTCTCCAGTTTAGCACAACGGCAGCGGTGATAGGCTTATACTTCTTCAAGGCTGAAGTAGGTCCTTGCTATCTCAAGATAACTGTGGTCTAAACGGTGAGCAGAGGACTGGGAAGGGACTCACGTGGGCCATTGACCTTGATGCCTCCTGGAAGACTTTTAACCTTGGCACAGGTGAACATGTAGGAGCAGAAGTCTGCTACTTGTTCCCTGAAGTCAGAGTCCAGGTCATGATCCTGCAGGGATTCCAGCTGGCTAAGCTTCTTCCCATGTGCTGGCCTCTCAAAGACAAAGCATTTCTTCTTTGGGAAAAACTTACTAATACAAATTCCAGACAGATTGAGCTCATCTTGATTGTCTCCTGGTCTGGTACCTAGATGGAGCAAAACACAAGATTTTCAGCCAGGACTTGGAAGGTGAGTGTATATTTTTATCTTTATTTTTTATTTTATTAATATATATATATATATATATATATATATATATATATATATATATATTTTTTTTTTTTTTTTTTTTTTTTGAGACAGGGTTTCTCTATTCTAACTCTGGCTGTCCTCAGACTCACTCTGTAGACCAGGCTAGCCTTGAACTCACAGAGAACCATCTGCCTCTGCTCGCCAAGTGCTGGAATTAAAGGCATGTGCCACCACCTACAGGCTGAATATATATGTTTAAATTTGGTCACGTGAGCCTTTGTAATCCTGGCATTCTGGAAGCTGAGGCAGGAGGCTTGTAAATGGAGGCCAGCATGGATCACACAGTGAGACCCTGAAAACACAAAACAAGAATTGAAAGGGGGTGGGGGCTCTTGTCTTCTTTAAGGATTTTCAGTCTTGGAAAAGGCTAAATGCTAGGTTTGCCTTTGAAGGAAACCTAAAATACTTCAATTCTAAGTATTGAACCTGCTCCCTGTAGCTGGACTGTGTGTATAAACAATATGCAAACCCATGAGTACAGCATCATTTGGTTTCCAAAGACTCCTAACCATCCACCCGTTCTGTGGGGACCACATTCTTCCACGGTTGGGCTAGGGTACTGGGCACACTTTAATCTGCTTTTTCCCAAATATATCTTCATTATGTACTGTATTCTATGTTTCAGCATAATAACAAGTCCCAAGCAGAGATGTCAAATTAGGCACTGTGAAGGAAAGGTGAAGGCAAATAGATTTCTCCTTAGAACAAAAGAGAAAATGTTTAACTCAATCTCTTAAATCATATATTAAGTATTAATCCCTAGGAGTAGTGGCTAGATGGAAGAATAGAAACTGCAGTATAAGAAAATTATAAGCCTGGCAGTGGTGATGTACCCCTTTTATCCCAGTACTTGGGAGGTAGAGGCAGGTGGATCTCTGTGAGTTCAAGGTCAGCCTGGTCGACAGAGTGAGTTCCAGGACAGCCAGAGTCGTGACACAGAAACCCTGTCTCGAAAAACCAAAAAAAAAAAAGGAGGAGGAGGAAGAAGAAAAATAAAAAGAAAGAAAGAAAAAAAGAAAAGAAAATTATAGAAAAATCTGAATTCTTAGTTTTATTTGTCATCTTCATTTACCAGGTGTAAGTCTCTTACCTGGAAGAAGCTTCAGGGAATTCTCCAGGTATTCATCTGCTGAGATAAGTTTCCCATTCACTTTCAGCTCCAGAGAGAAGTCTCTCAGAGTCCACACGAAGTCTGGAAGAAGCTCACAAATTCATCTGAGTTCTTCAACTCAAAATGGCTAGGCGAGGATCTCGTTCTGATTCTGTCTGTCAGCTCTGTCACATAGCTGAGCAGCTAATTAAGGAAAGCCATGAGACAGCCACAGCACAAACCACAGCCCTGGGTCCCATCCTCCATTGGTTCCACGTGTTCTTGAACCCTAGCCCCAAGCCTTCATTTACCTTGCTCCTAACCTTGGTGCGAACACTGCAGCTACATGTGCGTATGTACATAACATGCAGCTGTATGTGAGTTAATGTTATGTTTTATGTTGCATTTGCCAAGATCCAAGGTCACGGAGCCGGTTCATGAAGAGGGTTCACCCCTCTCAGTCTGGTGATGTTCTGAACCACAGAGAGGATACTGAAGTTGATCAATGGCCTGCTGGTTGATGACTCCCATGCTGTTGTACACGAAGGTGCTGCTAAGCAGGATTGCCAGAGCAAAGATCCAGCAGTCATTCTGGTTGTCACCCTGGAAGTCAGAGCACATGTGGGTCAGGAGGGTGGCTTGTTCTAATGTCACCATCCACATCAGCAGAGGTAAAATGTACTCACTTCATTAGAGGGGATTTTAGCCTTAAAAATAAATAAACCCGTTGTGACTCATGTAAGGTACTAAAGTAAACCAAAGAAACACCAATACACCTACAAATGCTATCCACAGCACTTGCGGGGTGAATGTTCCATTAGTCTGTGACTTCATTGTGACGAATCTCACTGGTGCTGCCCAGCCTGTTGTGTTGCAATACCCCAAAGAACCACCCTGCTGTTCTGTGAGTCAGTGCTGTGACTCTTTCCCTCATCTTTGTTGGTGAAACGTGACTACGTGTCATGTAAGTAAAAATGAGAAGGCTGCTAGAGTGAAGTGGGAACTCTTATTCTAAAGCTACAGGTCCGGGGAGAAGACGTGGGTAAAAATGCTGAATGCCAAGCCTTATGTCCTGAGATCAATCCCCAGAACCCACATGACGGAAAAGAGAACTAACCACCCCTGCCCCCCACCGTGTGTAGCAGTAAGCTACAATCCTTTACCCTCAATTTAGGGAAGGAGAAAGGAAGGATAGAAAAAATTTCACCACTTTTGCGGGCGACCTTGATAGAAAAAAGAGAGGTAGAAATCTTCACAGCCTTTTCAGGCTGCCCTAAACTCGAGTATCTCCAACATTTGTTCTCTTAGGAATTATATCACACTAACTGAGGACAGCAACCCAACCAAGGAACCACCAACCAACGCCCACCCCAACGCTCAGGGTTTCAGAGATTTTATGCCCTAAGCCAGAAGTTCCCATGAACCCCACGTAAAACGCAATCCCAAAGACAGGCTACAGGTGCCAGAATGACTGTACCCAACCAAATTATAGCCACCTGCACCAAGCTTCCATTTCCAACTCATAAACAACTCTACCACAGCTGGGGTGGGAACACAGACCTCTAATGACTAGTCAGTTAAACCAGAAGGCTTTTCTTAACATAAAAATTGCAAGTGTTCTACACTCATGTTATCCTCTAACTTCCATGTGTGCATTGTAGACCATGCATCATGGCACATGTAACACATACTTGTTCAAGTGAGCACACACACGCACACACACACACACACACACAACACAAGTGAATATAAAAAGTTTTAAAAAAGCATAAATAACAGTGTAGAATATTCAGAGATGAGGTGCTGAACTACAAACTGAGCTCTCAATTCTTACTTTCTCAACATCTCCAAGGCCCTCGGTGTCAAGCAGAACAAGTGTGTGGTCTGTCTTATGGGGATGAGGCACACACCACATCCAGATCCCCTTGGTGTGAGACTGCACCATGGAGCCCAGAGAAAAGCCTGCAAACAGAGAGGACCCAGGGGTTAGACATGCAGCAACAGGGCTTCAAGAAAGTGATAAAAATCAGCCTAATCAAACAGGAAAGATGGCTCAGTGAGTAAGTGTGCTTTCTCCTTTTGCAAACAACCAGAGTTCTGTTGCCAGCATCGACACAGCAGCTCACAACTGTCTGTAGCTCCAGTATCAGGGAACCTTCTGTCCCCTTCTAACATATGTGAATACCAGGCATGCACATGGTACACAAACAAAATACTCACACATGTGAAATTAAAATAAATAAATCCTTTTTGAAAAATCAGTGCAATCATGTTAAGAGAGTGAACTGACACCAAAGCTGATACTGATCTTACAGCCAGAAATCTAACCAAAGTCTGTTCAGCTATGCAGAATGCAGCAGTCACATGGCCTCCGGACTTGCACCGAGGTCCCAGGGAAATGTGAGCAGACTCAGTCTCTAGTGTGGAGCTCCTGAGCTTGCTGTGTGTGAGGCTGTGAAGGTAAAGCTGAAGTAACTATGGCAACCTGAGGATGTTAGCGATGCCAGGACTGTGGGGCATCTGCTGAGGAAAACTGCAGACTGTGAGTGTGGACCTGGCCCTAGAGAGAGCACTTGTGTCTCACCAGCAGCAGGACCCTGAAGACACGGTCCACCAGCTGCTGATGTCTAGAGATGGCCACCACATGTCCTATATGCTGGATGTGAAGTTACAGGGTTTGGTGTTTGCCCTGCTGGAGTTCACCCTTGCTATAGCATGTTCCTTTGTTCCCACTCTCCTCAAAAGTCTCTTTGGGATGGGAATGTCTATTCTGTGTTATTGTGTATTACAGGTACATAACTTACAATTTCATGTTGCAAAGGCTCACAGCTAAAAGGTTGCTTGAGTCTCAGATAAGACTGGATTGCTTTACACTGTTAGAACTAGAAGGCTATGGGGACTTTTGATGTTGGACCAACTGCATTTTGGGGCCAGGAGCAGAATGCTGTGATGGGAATCTAAAATGTCCACCACTAAAATGACCATGTGGCTGTACACATGGTCCCCAGTTAGTGGCACTGTGCTGGGAGACGTGGAAGCTTTAGGAGGTAGGATCTGGCTGGCAGAGGACAGGCCTTTGAAGGCACACCAGCCTTGCTTGTGGCCCTCTTATCTCTGCATCCTGGTCAGCCATGATAGGAGCAAGCCACGGGCTCTGACCACATGGAGCCACGAAGTCCTATCTCCCCTGAAATGTGAGCCAAGTAAATCCTTCTTCTCCAATAGGCAATTGATCAGAGGTGAGATTAATACAACCTAGAAAACCTGAAAGCCGGGACTCAGACAGCTGTCTCTAGGCCCATTTTCATGTCAGCATCATTCAGAGTACTCAACTGTCCTGTCTATGGGCGAATGGATAAGACAGTGTCGACATACATCATAACTGAACCTCAAGAAGGATTAAATTTGGACGCATGTTCTAACAGTGACAAGCCTTGAAAGTGTTATGCTAAGTGAAATAACCAGACATTTAAAAACCCGTATTCTGTACAATTCCATTAATATGACGTTCCTAGGAGAGTGATAGTCATAGCTATCGCCTGGGTAACACTGGTATAGGAAGGGAAGCGAGCTGCTTCTAGAGATGGTTGGGGAGAAACAGAAATGCATAAACTTCCTTAACACCACAAAACTGGGTACTTCAAAACAATTATGAAGATAAATAATGTATAATTTACAGTAATAAAAAGCCAATACATATCGTACTGATAGACTTTTTTAACCTAAAAGACCAGTAGAAAATTGCTGTTTTTACATGAATATTTTACCAGTACCTTAAAGCGAATTAACATGTAAATTGAATTATGTTTATTACTTCCTTTCTTCTAGGAAAGAAACCATGTGTGGTCTTAGAAGGAAAACTAGGAATTAGATGTGGTAGCCCAGCCTGTGATCAGCACTCAGGGGGCCAAGGCCAGATCAGGAGTACAGCGTCAGCCTGTCACACAGCCTGAGCTCAAAGGCTGCTTAGACTGTACAGCATGCGAGAGCGTGTTGTCAGAACAACAAACACAGAGAAGCAGCAATAACACACGTGGATCCCAACTGCCAACTGAGAGTGGAAGAAGAAATTCCTCACACTCTCGTGCCAGAAGCCCACCGTGTGAATGAACCCGGGACGCAGGACAACATTGCGGCAGACGCTCACCTATATTCTTCCCAGCCAGCTTGTTCATCAGGTAGGATTTGCCCGTGCGGTAAAGGCCCACGATGGCCACCACCACCATAGGCTGCTCGATGGCGGAGAGGATCCTCAGAGCTTCCTGATTGGCTATCAGTTGGCCTTTCACGTTCTCGATGAGGCACACAGGGCCTGACATTGGGAACTCTGAGGTCATTCTGCAAGCTTGTATCCGGTTTAAAGAGGGAGAGATAAAATTAACTAGAATCGGTTCTTTTCAATCAAAAAGTAAAATTAAGAAATTTTCGAAAACGTAACAGGGTACATCACAGGCATAGAGGGAGAACTTGTAAATTTTTATAATCTTATGAAATATTATACATATGTATGTATATATATACATATAAACAGATATGTATATATATATTTATACATACATATAAATGTTACATATAAATGTTACATTAATAATGTTACATTATAATGTTGTATCCTACTGGTCTCACAAGACAATATTACATTCAATTTAGCATTGAAAACTAATAAAAAATTTTACACTAGACGTCAAAAGGAAAACAGAATAGATTGAGATGAATTGTTTGTGCTACAGCTGTATAAAATCAAGTAAATATTCACTCATTCATTCATTAACAGTATAATGAATGAAGAACCCACAGGAATTAATGCTTCACTTTTTGATATATTTACAACAATTCCTAGAAATTATACACTGTATTCAGTCTACCTATCCTAATAGTTACATGCAGGCCGTGGACATGAGTCTTTAGCCACAGAATTAATTGTATAACCAATGTGAAGCTACATAATATTTTTTATTGCAAAATTTATGAAAATTTGTGCCAGTGACTCTTCCAAGGACATGACTGCATAAGCACAAGCTTTTATTGTTTATTAGCTATTATTATTATTATTATTATTATTATTATTATCCCTTATTATTAGCCTTAGCTACACAGCAATGAGCCTCACCCAGAGAAGGTGCTAGTGCAGCAGCACAAATACTGGAGAAGCAGAAAGCAACTGTGATGGAAATAGCAAGAAATTAGGGAGCTGGTTGAGACCTATAGAGAGGAAGCAGTTCAAGGAAATTATGTCCTGCCATTCTCCTTTGTGCTTTCTGGTGTGATTTTCACTTGGTAGCCTAAGGGAGGAGAAATGCAAGGAGGAGGAGGGGGAACACCAGGAGGCTCAGGCTGGAAGCCCAGGAGGAGGAGGACTTGTTAGCAAGGACTTGCTGAGTGAGAATGGAACCTGCTCCAGAACTCTGCTTTCCAGAAGGCAGAGCATGTCTGTGGGCCTGGGGTTGGGGGATACTTAGCAGGGCTAACATTAGATGCCTTCAGAGACTCTTTTATTTTTTCAACAGAAGACCTGTAGCAAACGCCCCCATTGTGGTTCCTTTGCTCTCTGGCTCCCCTTCCTTTGGGGGATAGCCAAGCTGTTGGCCACCAGCCCAGCCTCAGGGAGGAGAGCTCAGGCAGGGATCAGTCATGGGATCTGAGGTCTTTGGGCAGAGGCTGAGAGCCAACAGAAAACCAGACTTCCAGAGGGAGACTGTTTCAGTGTGTACAGCCATTTTGTTGTTACAGAATCAGAGAATATAAGTCAAGCAAAGAGTCAGTGCCTAATTGGTTCTACTTCAGGTCTCCTAATTACCACAAGGGGCAGAGAGGGAAAGTGTAGGGTCACTTAGAGGAGGCTCTGTGCCAGGGTCCTTTTCCAAATAAGGTCAGGAGATAAGAGTAGAGGTACTTTCCAAGAAAGACCTGTGGGAGGGAAGGAGCCCCACTCACAAAGGGAGCCCTCCATTTGGTGCCAAGCTCAGAAAGCTATCTGGACATGGTGGACATGTCCATCTGGACATAGCATAGGGACAGGGCTATCCCAACACTCCATTTTGCAAAATCTGCCTGCCCTATAATCCCACCAATGTATTTTAAAAGTGCCTTCACCTATGACTTGCTGTATTCTGCTGCCACAGAAACCTCAGGAAAGTTGCCAAGTTGGAACATGATGTGTGGGGTGAGCTGAGTGTGTGTTCCTGGGCCAATCCCTCACCCTCAGCTCTAGGACAGGCCAGGTCTCTTATTCCCTTTGAGGTGCTCTTACATCACTACAGCCTGTCCTCTCTTTGTCTATCACCATGGCAACAGCTGTTCACCCTTCATCTCATTCTGTTTCCCTCTTGAGAGTCATCCACAGGCAGCCCTTTCAGTAGGAGTGGACTGAGTCAGCTCCATCACTGACTGTAGTCATTCACTCTGCCCATCAGCAGAGACAGTGTGAGCACAGAAAGAGACAGTCCCAGAGCATTTCTCTCTGTTGGCTAAGCTGACATCTGCTGGTCTGTAACTCAGAGCAATTCCAGTAGGGGCCCTTAGAAACTGTCTGCTCCTGTTTTCTCACCCAGGGCTTCATTGCTGCTGACTATCAGCCCTTGCCCAGGAGTAGCCTTTCCTAGTCACAGGAGTTCAAAAGAAATTGAATTGACCTTCAAAAATGCCATCACATTCCTGCCCAGGCTATGGCCTCACGCTTCCGGAGAAGTCCCCAGGCCCAGCGAGAGCAAGTGCCCCTTCCTGCCTGGTGCTGCTGCTCAGGGCAGGTGGACAGTCTCTGCCCTTTTCTATTGTTTCCTCCTGCAATCCTGTGAGGCTTTCTGGATTTTTCCTAGAGAGCAAATGTTGATCAGGACTGGAGCATATGGAGTGGGGGGAAGTACTGAGAAGCTGAAAGCATTTCGACCATGGAACTAAAACAACAAAATGGTGCAAAAGCTTTGGTGAGCTGTGTCAATGGGAGGGTTTGTCAGGACTTCCCAACCAGAACCTTTCTGCACATCCCACCTCCAAAGACTAAGAGACAGGTTCCGGAGTTCCTATGTGCAGTTAGGTATTGCTGCCTCTGGACACCAGGCTAGGTGGAAATAGCAAGCCCTCCATACAAGAGCACAGGGAGGGTAGGCGTGGAGACCCTAATCTGGACTGAGACTAACACAAAGAGACTTGAGTCTTGAAAAGCCTTCTGCCCTCAGCTCCAATCCTACCACTTCCAGATGTCTCAAAACCCTTTCATCTGTTTCTCCATGAACAAAAGTCATTACAAAAGTGGTTTTAACTCAAACTTTGGAGCCAAGAAATGCCTTGTGACATAACTATCCAAATGATTGGACCCTGTAGCCATAGGAAGGCAGACCTGTTTAAACATTGTGGCTGCTACTGCTAGCTGCAACAAACAAGCAAGCAAACAAACAAAAACCAAGTTAAGTGTGGATCAGGATATTAAACTCACAGCACCCCAAGACATGACACAGTTGCGACCCTCCTCTGGGGAACAGCAGAATGCGGGCTCTGTAAAGCCTGTGTGACCCAGTGCCAGAGCCCACTTCTGGAACACCCTCAAGCCCCATTTAGAAACCCACCTCCATCAATCCTGCTCCCCCTCCCTGTGGCAGACTTGCAGGAGCTCTTATTTGACTGTCAGAGATGAAGATGAAACCAGGTATGTGGGAGCTAGAGCAACGACTTTATCCAAAATGATTGGGACCCATGCCAGGTTCCTCAGCCCAGAGGGCAAAACTGTTTGATCTGATTCAGGCTCTCAGCTGGGGAAAAGAAAATGCACCAAGGTACACACAAGCAGCCATTATGCTTTATTCCCACGCAAGTCCATGGTCTGACTGATAGAGAAAGAGGGCTTCTTGCCACTGGGGTAAGGACATTAAAAACAAAGAGATAATCTTGTTCCTCTCAGAGCCTTTTAGATCTCCTCAAAAATAGGAATTGCTATCCTCCAGTGCCAAACCATCAGAAAGAGACTCACCTAAGGTGATAACTGGGCTGTTGAACTGGCTTCCTGACGATTTGCCCTAAGACCACTGGGATCTACTGATATTCTGAGAACATAGCCTGGCCTTGTGTCATCTGGTACAACCACGAAGAAATGGAGGACACACACACACAAATAAAAAAGGACAGTTTAATCCCATGTTGATCCAGAGTTAAAGATCTTTCTCCCAGAAACAGTTAGCTAGACTCTGGTAACTGACCTTGGCCAGGCTTCTCATCCGGGCTCCATAAAACGTTCTGAGTTCTTCACCAAGGTATCTTATACCGAGACTGAATAGACTCTCTCAGGATGTCCCACCCAGATGCCAGGGTTGTGCTCTGGCAAATACAAATCAGAGAGCCCTTTTCCAGGAAGAGATCTCAATGAGAGACCAGCAGTCCGGAAAAACTGATTTCACCAAGGTCTGGCCTCCAGGGGGAGGATAACAAATACTTGGCAGTTTTTATACAGTCCTTTTCCAGATGGGTAAAGCATTCCCCGCCAGGACTGAAACTGTTCAAATAGTAGACTTAAAATCTCCTCCAGCATCTGAAAAGACAAGACCAAAGTAGCCCAAACTTTAGTCAGGCTTCTAAAAAGCACCAGAACTGTGTAGGCCCATGTCAGGGGCAAAGTGACTCAGAACAGTTCCCAGAACTAAAGTAAGAAAAAAATAATTTCTAAGACAAACAAGATATGGCCATTTAGCCATGGCCTTGAGCTAAGGATCTCCCCCCCCCCCAACATTGACTAAGACCCTAAGTTTAAATTTTCTAGTGCCTTCAATCTTGCTATATGCCAGCACCAATCAGTTTAAAGGTCAATACTCACATCACTACACAACCAGTAGAATTGTTCCTCATACTCTGTTGCTAAGCTCTGCCTTTGAAATTCCTATATAAGCAAAACTTAGAGTGTGCTGGGGGTTCCCCAGTGAAGGTGGACTCCAGTGCGTTGGAAATAAACCCCTTGCATTGACATGGATCTCCAGTCCTGGTGATTTCTCGGGGGTCTCCTTCTGTCTGCCCCTAACACATCTAGTCCCCAGATTTGATCTCCCCCTACCAATGAGGACCAACAGTGGCCCAGGTTTCATAGCCAAAACTTCTCCATTAATAGCTAACGTGTTAGGCATAGATGAGAGCTTCTGTTGTGGGATATTTTATAATATTCCTGTAAGCTGTCCTTGGAACATGGAAAGGATTCCTTCCTACCTGTAAACAACAGTTCTCCATATGAGTAGGATATTAATTAACCCCCTGGGCAGATGAATGTTAGGCTCCATTCACTTGTATATTGGAGGGCTGGGTGGAGACAGGGAGGATTTGGAATAAAAAAGCAACTAGGGCTGGGGCAGGGGAGAAGCAAAAGAAGAAGCTGGAGGAGAACAGTAGGGAGAAACATGGAATGAAGTCTCTGCCTAGCTGCCTGGGTATTGAGTCCCTGAGAACTGACACGGCTTGTAATTAATAAAAAGCACTGAGAAATTACAACGATGGACTCATCGTAAAACACTGAATGTAATTTAACAAGTGGCGCACCAATGCTTGGCAAGAACACACGTGGGACATGAGTGTCCAGATGCAGAGTCTACAACACGGGGAAGAGCCACAGCAGAGAAATTCGATGACACCTGGAGAAGGGAAGACAGGAAGGCACAGGAAAGGTACAGTAAACTCAAAGTAAAAGGTAGTAAAATAAAGGACTTAAGTTAGTGAGAAAGTAAGAATATTAAGTTTAAAATAAAGAGAAAGAAGCAGTTTAAAGGTAATTACTAATTCTCCTTACCTCAAGTGGTAACTTAGCTCGTGAATAGTGCGAAAGACAGAGGAGAAGTGTAGCAGATACAGGATAAATAAATAAAAAGGAGCAAGGCCTCCATTGGAAAGAGGAGAGCTGGAGAGAAAGAGACAGAATTAAAGTAAAAGTACACACAGGTGTGGATTAATAAAGTTCCAGGAAAGGAACCACAGATTTACAGACTTTCTGTCAGAAGAGAAGGTAATAAAGAGAATGCTCCTTAGAAAGTGGGAGCCACGGTAAGAAAGAAACCATAAAGGAAAAATACACAAAAGTCTCCTAAGGAAGGAGAGGATATGTAAGAGTGGAAAAGAAAAATTTTCTGTGTTAAAAATGGAAAATATTGTGACACAGGGCACTTGGGCTCTGAATAGTTTTGTTATGGATGTCTTAGGGATGAAAGCAGTAGATGAAGAAATAAATACTTCAACCAAGACTGGCTTAATACAGATTATGGCTTTTGTTATCCTGGTATTTCAAGTTGTATTCTTAATAATGATCATGGTACACTGTGCTCTTTCGAGGAAAATTGTCGGTACAGAAGGAAAAGGGAAATCTCCTAGCCCTTTATGGGAAGCTGACTTAGATATAGGAGATAAATTAAGAGAAAAATCAGAAAATTTTACGGTGGTGGTGAAAGGGTTTAAGAAAATGGGGGAAATGTGAGGCCGGAGACCCCAGGCCCTGGTCATTAATCCTAAATTCTTAACAGGACATTCCAGAACTCCCTGTTCCAGGAAATAGCCCACCCCAGAAACCACAAAACAATTATTGTCAGGCTTAATTCAAGAGCACTGTGACCCAGCCCACATTCCTAAAATGAGCGGCGGCTACAGGCACCGCCTAATAGCCTTGGGCAAGGGACTTTACCCTAAGTGTACATTTCCTGGTGCCCGTGACCTTGCTATCATCAACTTAAGGGTTAACTGGCCCCTATTTATCAAAATGAGAAAACAATTTGGGAACCAATCAACTTGTACCAATTCGGTTTATGCCCAACAACTGTATAAAAAGCTTCACCATTTGCTCCTTGGGGCCGCTTCTATCCTGCCTGTTAGAACGGTCCCAGTGCACTGGAATAAATCCTCTTGCTATTTGCATCGATATCCCGTCTGTGAGTCTCTGTGGGGATGTGGCGTTCCGGTTTGGACCCTGGGGGTCCCAGTTTGGATCCCTGAAGTCCAACAGTGGAAAGAAAAGCAGAATCTACTTGCTCCTCACAGGAGACAGCCTTAAATAAAGAGAAGTGGGCTGAAAAGATGCAAACTGTGTTAACAAGATTAGAACATTTAATGGAGGGAAGTAAAAACCTACCTCAGTTAGAGAATTCAGAGCCTACTGCACCACCTTAAACGAAAGCTGGCAGCCAAAAATTTTAAGAAAACCAACTCTGCTGTTTGAAAATGCTATTTCAGAATGCCAAAAGGTAATAAGGCCATTAAAAACAAATTCAACTTCACGAGATGAATGGATTAAAATTACTACTGATATTGGATCGAGTGCTTACAACGCCACTGTGATTGTTCAGAGTCTTAAAAATCAAAAGGTCAGATGCTTTGGCTGTGGAAAGTCAGGCCATTTTAAAAAGGAGTGTAGACAAATGGATCCTAGAAATAATGATTTCTCTGATAATAAGCCAGGAAGAAAATCTCAGCTTCCTGGAATATGTAGCAGGTGTGGCAAAGGCAGACATTGGAGTAATGAATGTGGATCTGTAACAGACATTCAAGGTAATTCATTGCTGTGGGGAAAACGCCCTAGGGGGCTTGGCTTAAGTTCCTACCCCAGGAAACACAAGCCATTCCTTTCTTACCAGCAAGGGATTAAGACACCCTCAGAGATTAAAGCAGGTAGTGCCTGCTGCAAAAGACAGCACTGTCTTGACCTTGCTGTCAGGGACGGAGCTGCAGCTGAGAGAACAGGTGAATTAAAAAGGAGTGAAAAACAGGTATTTTGGCAAGCAACTATAAACGATCAGAGAACTAAGTTAAAATTAATTTTGATTGAAGGATTGTTAGACACAGGAGCTGATGTGACAGTCATCTCAAAAGACTCCTGGAGTCCAAACTGGCCTCTTCAAGAGGTATCTACTCAGGTCATAGGAATAGGAACATTTTCTCAGGTAAAACAAAAGATAACAGGTGTCAAATGTATAAGGCCAGAAAGTCAAATAGGAAATATAAGACCATATGTGGCAGATCTAGCTGTAAATTTATGGGGAAGAGACCTATTAAAACAATGGAATATACATATTGACATCCCTTCAATATCAGAGACAACCTGTAAGATTCAAGATGCTACTGATAAAGATATTAAACAATGTTATCAAAAACAATCACAGGCTGTCCAAGTTGTACATAAGCAGGATATATCAAAAATTGAGGTATCAACAGCTCTACCTCTAAAATGGCTAATGAACAAGCCTGTATGGGTAGAACAAAAGTTAACAATAAATAAACTAATTCAACCAATGGGCTATGTACAGTCTGTAATTCTTTTACAAGAACAGGATAGAGAAAGATTTGCTTTTACAGTACCAGCATATGATAATTCTCAGTCTGTTAAAAGGTATCAATCGAGAGTCTTCCTCCAGGAAATGTTAAATAGTACAACTTTATATACATATTTTGTACAAAAGTCACTGAATATTTCATTGGCTGATTTTAATATAGTCACTTTTGAAAAAAAATGTTTAATATGGTGAAAAGAATTTTACCATGCTGGAGATTACAGATAGCCCCTGAAAAGTTGCAAATAGGACATTTTAATCAACAGATCATGAAATCTGTTGATTAAAATTACAAACTCTTAATGATTTTCAAAAACTGCTAGGAGAAGCATTGCACGGTGATCAGTTTTAAACAATCAATAAATATTGACAGTAACAGCAGAAAAGGAGTTAACTCAGGTAGAAAGCAGATTGCAGAATGCATATGTAAATTACTTAGACCTCAAGCTTGATTGTATGCTTTCTGATCATTCCTCTACTGAGCTCATGATACAAAAGGAGGACAATATTTTAAAAATGGATCATTACACAAAGTGATTCAGAAAGCTTGGGCAGAATCTACACTGCCTGTGTTAGAGTTTTTTTCTCAGCAGCAGCTTGGCTCTAGTTGCTAAACAACCAGCCCAGCTATGTTCAGGAGTTTGGACCAAAAATTCAGCCAATTGGTCCTGGTCCTCCAGGGAATTGGTATTTGGTTTTATTTGGTTGACAAAAAAGATTTATTTTACCTACACTTGGAAGTTTGTTCATGGTTAAAGTTGGAAAAAGACCCAACTTCCTGGGTTTGTCATGGACTACAAAATCCATAAGGCATTGCGGTGTCTAGATGTTCCTCATATCAGCCACACCTGTGGAGGGCCATGCTTTGGGTGCTTTGATGTGAGGTTCAGCGCATTCCATTTCAAAGGCTCCACTTCTCTCTAGTCCGTAAGGACAGAGTCCAAACAAAGATCAGAAAGCCTGAAGCCGCCCAGGTCTTTGAAACTGCCCACTTAACTAACTCAATCTTATTGCCTTCTCATTCCGTGGAATGTTTCTACCTCTGTAATTAGATAAAACAGCACCTTTGGTGCCAGGTGGTCCTGGGAGAAATCCTGCAGCAGTAATTTTACTACCTTTCTGAGATATCTTGACTTCCGAGGTTCCTTGACCTAGTGACCTCAGATAGGCAACCAGCCGGCCCCTCAGATAAGAGTTATCATAACAACCAGCTTACCTGCCCGATAGTTACCATAGTAACCTGTTTACGACTCCCATATCCCCTCCCTACCTCGAAACTTCTTTAAAAGTCTGTGCTGTGTGTTCAATAAACGAAGGCTTGATCAGAATTTGTTTGACTTCCCTTTCATCTCTCTCATCTCCTTGTCCTCCCAATCCTCGCTCCCTCTCTAGGGCTATTGTTGCAGAACCCTATGGGTTGGGACACACACCTACAACTCCAGAGGCTGGGATGCTAAATGAGTGAAGAAAGGGACAAATTATTGGTATTTAAGGTTATACATGGTAAATAAAACTTCAGTTTAAATTTAAAAAAGAAAGGGGTATAGGATGTATCTATAATTGCCTATTTTAACCTCAAATAATAAAAATTTTAATTTTAAGAGATAATGTTTAAGTATTTTGCTCTAATAATAATAGCCTGGAGCGTGGAGACTTCACACCATTTCGGGGAAAGGTTGTGTTTTTGTCTTTTCAGAAATGAAACATCCAACTGAGAGTATCCACAACCACTGGGCTGAAGAGAGACATCAGAGTGTGCAGGTTACTATCTAGTCTTCAAACCTTAGTAGTCCCATGAAAATGGATCCTTGAAGGCCTTCTTAGCTGCCTTGCTCCTGTGCTGATTAAAGGTCTCCTTACAGCATTGTGAAAGGCCAGAGGCCATGGCTTACAAAGAATTTATTTCCCTGGCTTCATACAGAGGCTGGTAGTCAGAGACAGGAAGTGAGAATTATGACAGGAAATCAACCTAAGACAGGATGCTGATCATGCCATCAGTAATCCAAAGATGGGTCAGATTCATTGTTCATTATTTCTCCCTAAGACAGGCACAGTCTTCTTGAAAAGTGGAAATATGGGAAGCTATTGGCTTCATAAAACCATCTTGTCCTCTGAAATCATCCTGGAGATGACTCAGCAGCTCTGCAGCTAACAGGGAGCCTATTTTGCCAAGCAAACCAGTGAAAATTAAGACAGCTTTCACAGTGCTCAACTGTGATGATGAAGATGCAGATACCTGCTGATTATCACCACATTTTCTTCTGCTACAGCTGGTTTTCTTCAAAGACATTTGAACTGCACAAGCATTTGGCTAAACATTGAATTTTTACGAACAATTGTGAACTTTTATGAATACTTGGTGAACTTTTATTAACAATTGGTGAACTTTGGACTTGATACTTGATGTTATGGGACAGTTACAATCATCAAAGACTTTTGAACTGTGTGAGCAGTCTGCTGCTTATCATAAACAGAAAAGATGAGATCTTGTGGGATATTTTATAATATTCCTGTAAGCTGTCCTTGGAAAATGGAAAGGATTCCTTCTTACCTGTAAACAACAGTTTTCCATATGAATAGGATATTCCTTAACCTTAAGGCAGATGAAAGTTAGGCTCCATTCATTTGTATATTGGAGGGCTGGGTGGAGACAGGGAGGATTTGGAATGAAAAAGCAACTAGGGCTGGGGCAGGGGAGAAGCAAAAGAAGAAGCAGGAGGAGAACAGGAGGGAGAAACATGGAATGAAGTCTCTGCCTAGCCGCCTGGGTATTGAATCCTGAGAACTGACACGGCTTGTAATTAATAAAAAGCATTGAGAAATTTCAACGGTGGACTCATGGTAAAACATTGAATGTAATTTAACAAGCTTCATTGTGCAAATGGAGCTCTGAGTTCTGGGCAGGTAGGAAACATAAGCAGCATGATCAAAGAAACTAACAAAATGCTCATTAGAGTCCAACAAACTGTAGATAGACCTTCTTCCTTAGCTTTTCTTTGGGCTTGCTGCATCCCATTATAGGGAGGGATTTACCCTCTGTGAGATTACGTTTGGAAGACCCCCTCACTGCTTTCCAGACCCAGAGACCAGCAATGGCAGAACTCTCACCATTCCATTCTCAATTCACTGCAGACATTCCCATCCTCCATGATGTCTATTCACTGGACTACCAGAGAGACCCAGCTGACCGTAGTCCACCATCTGTTTCCCCTTGTTTGAGCCTGGTGACAATGTCTGAATCAACTTGGAAAGGACCTTACATGATGATCTCTCCACTCTAGCAGCTGTGAATGTTGCTGATATTATACCATGAATCCACCACAGACCAGTCAAGAGAGCAGAAACCATGGATGAATGCCAAAAGGAATGTCTCCAGATTATTGACCTATAAAAACTAAGGTACCAGGCCCCAGTCCCTTCTACTTCCTGCCTCTCCACATCCTGCTGTGCCTTATGTTTGCTATGAATTCAGAGTCATGGTCCAACCCCACAGCCCTCAGGTCTAAACCTAGGACCTGAGGAAGACAGATAGAGGGATGGCATTGGCCATTGTGATTAAGACCAGCAACCCATATACACCCTGACCCTGGCTCTCTGATGTCCATTCTAAATGCTTTGTTCACTGGAGAAAGGAAATCTGTGGATATTTATTTTTTGAGATAAAAATAGAGCGTTTGCTATTCTGTGCATGCCCTGTGGTTGGGCTTCCTAATTGTTAAGAGCAAGGGAGTTTTGATTGCAAAAACTGGGCTTTTATAACAGAGTCTTCCTCAAAGCACAGTATGAAAACATAACTCAATGGACGTAAAATTAAAACTCTGGATATTTTGTAAGAAAGAGTCTGGCTTTGGGAAAACCCAGGGAATCAAACACCTTGTTCTCTGGAAGGGACCTTAAAGATAGAGTTAATTCTTCCTAGACAGAAATCGGCCAGGATTGCTGGTTATGCTTAGACACTAGACCACCATAAGGAATAGGGATAGGAACTGACTAGACTGTCAGCCCCTGTGCTGACAGATCTCACTGGGACTAAAGACAGCCCAAATTATCATCAGGGAACTTAACCCAGGCATTTCCGTTTATTCTGATGTCTGCTATTCTGCCTTACAGGTCTGTTGTAGTAAACTACAATCTTTTATCCTCAATTTAGGGAAGGAGAATGGAAGGATAAAGAGAAGTTTTCACTGCTTTTGCAGGTGGCCTTGATAGAAAAAGAGAGGAAGGTAGAAATTTTCACAGCCTTTTTAGGCTGTCCTAAGCTTGGAGAGGACTAGCTGACACAGAGTCACACTGCTATCTCAGCTCACTGTCTGAAAACTCAGTCGCTCCAACCTTTGTCCTCTATGCAAGAATCCACACACTAATGATGGACAAACCAACCAATGAACCACCAACCAACACCCACCCAGGCTCTCGGGGCTTCAAACCTTTTCTACTCTAAACAAAAGTTCACATAAACCCAAGCAGCACACAATCCCAAGAACAAGCTACACGTGCCAAAACAACTGTACCTAACCAATTACAGCTACCAGCATCAAGCGTTTCAAATCAAAGCCATAATCATCTACCACACCTGGGATGGGAACTTGAGCTTAGTCCATATGCCATTTTGTGTTTTTAAAGAAACCAAAATAGCAGAAACTTCTTCCAAAAAACTGCTACAGAGGTCAGTATTCTGGACAACAGCAATATGACTGAGCCCCCAAGAATACCTGATGGGCCTGTACTAGTGGTTTGACTTAGTGTGCCTCTTCTGATGCTTTCAAAACTAAGTAGATGGGTTGGTCAGGACCAAAAGGTATTAAAAGTTTCCATTTCTGAATTAAAACAGCAGTTAGAGTCTCTTACAGAAATGGTCCTACAGTGGGGAACTATGAATGGCTTTGGCAAAAGCCTGTTGTTTCTATGCAACTGATCAGGAGTTAGGAGGAAGAAAAAATATTACCATGGTTGCAAAAAAAAAAAAAAACCCATAAAAAGGAAATAGAGGCAAAGAAATAAATGAAATAATTGATACCAATCTCTGTTCTCTAGATCCCCTGGCTAACTATTCTGCTATCAGCATTGGTGGGTCTTTAATTCTCATTCTGACTGGACTAATGGCAGGGCCATGCCTCTTAAAGTATATGGTTAATTATGTATCAGTTCAGTAAAATTAATGGTCCTCAAGACCAACTGCACTTCTTCAGAGCAGGATGAGTCCACAGTTTGACTCATTCACTAGAACCAATGGAGAATGTAACAGGGCCCTGTACCTTAATAGGCCCTAGACCTTAGCACAACATACTCCATGAAGGAAGGCTATAAAACTCAGCATGTAGACAGCACTAGCCAAAATAAAAACAAAGACTTAATCCATCAAAGTCCGTAGTTCTGGAAAAGTCTCACAGTGTACTAACTATGCTTTTTAGCTTCTGGATACCTGTTCTTGTTTACTGAAGTATGCCAACCCAGAATACAGATTTTGAACTTAAAATCTCTCCCTGAGAAATGCTCAAGGTCACACTGGGATACTGAAGCCCCAGTGTAGCTGCTGGGCAATAATAAAGACTTGCTATTGGCTTAAATCCATGTCCTAGCAGTCTTCTCTTGTGGATACCCCACAACAAAATTAACAAACTGTTGGGGGCCGATGATAACCAGGTTGTGGACATAACCAGCTTGACAAGGATCCTGGTTTTTCCCTTAGCTAGGAGTTTGAAGACCACCGACTGTTTTGCCCCTTTTTCATCTTTACTGTATGGTGACAAAAGCCTCTCTTCAATAATATTGTCTATTTTGGCCTTATAGTAAAACTCAAATCAATTCCTGGGCTGGCTGGGAGAGGAACACTGCCATCTCAACTCTAAGTAATTGTAACAATCTTACTGGCCTTCAAGTTTTTGGCATGTGTGAATACTATTCATGCTTTCTGTAGATATATAAAAAGTTATTCTTGGTAAAACTGACCTTCCCATAGAGACAAAGCCATAGTCAAGAACAGAAACAAAGTCTAGACAGTGTGTCAGCAAGCTCGAAAAAGCAGATAGATAATTCACCCCTGAATGCCTGCCCCCCTTTATTGTAGCAAGTATACAGACCTAAAATTCAGCTATTCATTAATAGACTATTGTGTTAAGACTACCCACTAAAATTAACCTTGAAGATTAGAGACCTGCAGCTAGGAGTGGATGAGCACTCTTTCATTGTTGTATGCCCGAACACCTGCATTCTGTTCTATAAGAAGTTAGCGGTTTTGCTATTTCAGTCAGGATAACTTTCTGTCTTGAGGGGAGTCTTGTAATTTTTCCCCAATGTGCACATTGTTAATTTTTCCAACTTCTAATTTTGTTATTTTTATTATTAAAGAAAAATGCTCTTGCGTGTCATAATCATCATAAAGTGTATTCCATGTGTCTCACTAAAGCACATAAGCGTGTCAACTAAAGGGTCCCATAAAAGAGTGAAGTACTGCATTCACTTGTCATAACTTTGTTGTTTATCCCCCTTCGTGGACACTGAGGAACCCTGTGTGGACTAGAGCTGGAATCAACTCCCACAACAGACTAACAATGGGATCACATATTCTTTGAGAGGTGCAGTAAGAGAGGGAAATTGTGTGTCTTCCAACTAACTTCCCGACACCCGGTGCCTGGTTCTTAGGCTTAGTGAGGTCAACATGTGGGGTCCTTTATCACACAGGTACCCCAGGTTCAATGCTAAGTCTCTTCATGGATCACATATCCCAAATGAAATAACAAACATTTCCACATGACTTCAGAAATAAAGGCAGAGATAGACTTAATCAGGCATCAAGTTATGGCATCTAAGTAATCTTTATCAAAACAGTTTTGAATCCCAAGCTGAGCCTCAAACCATCACTCTCTGATGCCCATTGGTCTAGTGAGGGAATAACTGTTAAAGTAGTGAATGACCTCACTGACAGAGGAAATTTTATTAGCTTCTTATGTTCCACACTGAAGTCAGCCCTTCCTGATACAGCCATGAAAGGAGAAGATGCACTCTTGGATACGGTTGGAGTGTGACTCCAAAGGTCTCATACCATGATTTTGGACTCATAGTGTTGTAATACTGAAAGATGGGGAGCTTTGAAAAGCTGTGGCAATATAGGGGAGAGGTAAGGTTTGAAAGACAGATCAAAACTTTCCTTGAGGCCGTGCATTGTGGCTCCTGCTGGAAGCCTGCCTCGTTGGTGTGATTTCTCAAGAAAGCATGAGTCCTTTCTTCCTGACTCACCGTGTGACCTCTCCTTTTGTCACTGTGGGCCTTCTTGACATGATGCCATGTGCCATGTTATAATATAACCAACAAACTGCGAGCAGACACTGAACTACCCACTCTTGGATTTCTGGCTCCCAATGCTGGCAGCTAAATGAATCTCCTTTCTGTATAAAATGTCAAGCCTCAGACATTTTTTTCACTTTTTTTTTTAAACAGCATCAAACTGACATTGGGCAAGCATAGTCCTGCTTCAATCCCTAAAGCAAGTCACTATGGTGGTATTAAGATGTTAAAGTATTTGTCTCTGTGTTCTTCCTGCCATTCTCAATTGTTCCTTAAGGAAGAGTGAAGGGAGAAGAAAGAGTATAGAGGAATGGCCTGTGCAAAAGCAAGGTAGGGTCTATATTCTAGGGGTTTATATGGAAGAACCACATTCAGAGGCCTGTGTGGTCCAGATGGAATATAGAAAGGATGTTACAAATGTTGGTACACACCTTCAATCCCAGTATTCAGGAGGCAGTGGTCATTCATGCCTTTCATCCCTATTTCAGAACTGATTGTAGAGTCAGACCTAGGAGGCAGAGCTCAGAAGGAGTCAGTGTCAGATTGGAAGTGACATATGAGATGAGTCAGAGTGAAGGACAGGCAAAGTCACTAATCAGAGGAAGAGTTTGCAGAGTGAGTCAGAGTGAGGACAATGCCCAGCTCTCATGATTTAAAAGCAGGTTGTTGTCCCAGAGAGTCTAGCAGCCAGTTACAGCAGTCAGTTAAAGTAATCAGGCACAGGCAGTATGAGAGAGGCAGTGTGAGGCACGAAGTCTGAAGCAGCAGTCTGACAGAAGACAAGATACAGAGACAATGAAGTGGTCTCACTGTGCCCATTTACCGTGCTTCTGGCCATCAAGCACAAATATGCAGGCCATGTGTCATTTTTAAAAAGCATGCTAAAATCCATATCCAGACTCCTGAAGCTGTGTGTAAACACAAACATAACAAAGTGCATGTTACCCAGATAATGCAAGGAGATTCCACTGTGCAGGAAATAACAAGCTCAAGGTGTGGGGTAGAAGTATTTACCAGGCAACAATTTACAGAAAGGGTTTAATAAAGAATAGACGTTGTTGCTGGCAATAGATGGTGGTTCATCTTCCAGAGAGGATATAGGCCTCTAGTCTAGGAATTTTCTGTCTTTCTCTCCTGAGCCATTTGTGCAGGGTCATATTTGAACAGATGTGGTAGGCAGCTCACTACCTTGTTAGGTAGCACATTTTAGAACACAGCAGCAGGAGCAGACCTCCAACACACAACACTGTACACAGAGAGATGGAGAACTCAGCTTTCCTGTATGAGCTGATGATCTGACTAGGAACAAGTGCCTCAGGAGTCAGACCTTAATGCTTTGTCTCACACAGATTTTATGGGCTACACAGCATCACTTTGGGGGATTCTTCCTGGGCTTCCTATTTTAGTCTACATGGCTACAGACTTCTAGAAAAAACTTCATTTTCTCAGTCTTTAAGAAACTAGCAGGCATGTTTACAGAAGTGAAAACAGCGAAGTCAAGGCATTGACACTGTAATCTCTATTTCTCCAGGCACTGAGATATAATCCTTGGCAGAGAGAGTAATTAGAATTCCAAGAGGAAACATAATGTGTTTAATGACCAGTCTAGGCTGTAATAGGACTTAATCCTTACCTATCATTTAACTCCATTTATCTTCCTTACCTGCAACTTTTACACTTGAGACTTTATACAGTGGGGTGACATCACAGAGATCATGAGGAATTAAGTTGCAATTGCTTGCATAGTACATGACAATCATGGGATTCTTAGGGAGACACCAATCGACATCTCTTATCCCAGAGAAGGGTTGGCAAGAGGCTAAAGAACGAATCCCACTCAATTTTAGCTTAGTGAATCAATGAGTTTGTTGGTGTTCCTTACAGGATGAGGGTTTACTTAAGGAAATATATATGACTCCCAGGCACCTGCATCACTGAAAAGCCCTTCATCGCATGACTTACAAAAGCTGCATCCCTGAAGCTTTCTGCATGACTCTGGGCAACATGGTCAGTTGGGCAGCCTCCTCTCCCCAGGAAATGGTACTTCTTGTTTAACCTTGGGGAGGGACTTTGTAAATCCTGTAAGTTTCAGGATCTTCCTGAGTTGTAAGTTTTTCTTTATTCCCTGTGGCTTAATGTGGTGTTTCAATTGGAAGGAAGTCACCACACAGCACTGGATCCCTTCTTCCAAGCCTTCATTCTTTATCACTTTTTCTGCAGTATTCTCTAGGTCTTGAAGGCAATGAGATAGATTTTTTGAGGATATCGTTCTGAGGCTGAGTCGTGGATAACTGTGCAACAGCACCAGTCACTTATTCTCAGGAGCTGCACCACAGCGCTCAAGACTGATCAATCTGTTGTTAACAGGAATCCATGGGTGTGAGCACAAATGTTCAGAAGACAAATTTCTAGGGACATCACATTCATCTGAGAAATAAATAGAAGTGGGTTCCCAGTAGGGCCTGTGACCCACCTCCCACGTTGCCATGGGCATTGCCCTGGGTTTTAGTACCAGACGTGAATTCATGTGGAGTTGGCCTTAGAAGGCGCTCACTGCAGCTGAGCCACTACACACCAGTGAGCAAGTCTTGCCCAGCCTCTTGGTACTGCAGCGGGCAGATCTCATCGCACAGCACACTTTCAGAGGAGATGGAAGTTTCTGCACTGCTGTTTGTCAAAGAAAGGGTGTGAACAGACAGTCGGACAGAGAACTCTGACAAGCAAGAAAATACATGGGAAATATCCAGCCATGATTCAACGTAAAACCCTGATACCCAATATTTTGGAAGAGATTAAAACTAGAATCCAGGTAAACTCAGCTAAGAGCCCCTCTGTCTGTCCTTGCACTGGCTTAAGTGTGTCCAATGATGTCTTCTCATTGTCCACTTCCTGAAGGCCTCTCCATTTCCTCCCCATGTAAGATCAGATCAGGAACACCACACACAAAACATGGACCTTCATTCAGGCCATTGATGGGATAGCTGCAATCACATCCCAGAAGAAAGCCTCTTGCCAGTTGAAAACCTAGAATTCCAGCTACCACCCCCAGGCTATAAAGGCTGATGGAGTTGTGTTTGCAGACATTTCAGGTAACCCAAGCTTAAGGCCATAGAGTAGAGGACTTGGACAATACCTGACTCCACTCCTCAGAATTAGTCTACGTTTATACTGAAGGTTTCCTGCCTTCAGTATAAAGGCTGTTGGCTGGATGCTTTCTTAACTTTCTTAACTGTAATCCCATGAGGTGTCCTCAGGAGCCACCCTTTAATGGCAGTAACTAGCACCCAGCACCCTATCAGTGTTTACTGTCTGGTATACGATCTGTGTACTCTATCAGTCTAGATGCTGCTAGGTTTTTATTCTGTATATTATGATGGAGATGTTATTTTCTGCATGCTGTAGAACAAGAAATACAGCTGAGGTTGTTTGATGTGCTTTTTAAAGATTTTTTATTTATTTCCTGATATGCATGTGTGTGACTACCACCTTCATGAAGTCAGAAGAGGGTGTCAGATCCCAGGGAGCTGGAGTCACTAACAGTTGTGAGCTGCTCTGCATGGTTGCTAAGATCGGAATTCGGGTGTTTTATAACAGCATAAATCTCTGCTTTAGCCACTGAGCCCTTTCCAACCTCAATGTGTTCTTAATAGTCGATCAAGCCAGAATGCTCAGAGAGCTGTTTGATCTGGATCTTCAGCAAACAGTAAATTGCGCTTTGTTAAGAGAAGTTCCAGTTGGGTTTCTGTGTGACTCTTACCTTTTACCAACAGGATTTAAAATTTGCTGTCCATATATGCCTGTCCGTCTACCCTTCCTGAGATTGAAATCTACATAGAATCCCAATAGAGGATAAAGGAAAGCCTCAGGCTTGCCTCCACCCCTGTTTGTAAGGAAAGGTCTTCTGGGGTCAATTCAGGACAACCCAGATCTTTCTCATCATGGACACAAGGCAGAAAGTGAAAGCAGACCAGCTCAGCTTCTCAGAAATGGCTTGAATGTCAAGAAACCAACTGAGTTCTCGAAAGGGTTAGAGGCCGGTTTGTGCAATTTCTGTGTACACAGGGCTGATGGATGGTGGTTTTGTTTGATTTTTGTTTGGTTGTTGGTTTTGGTTTCTAAGTCCTGAGACTTTGAATATCAGGTGTGGAATGCTGTGATGCTCAGCTGCAGTTTGCAAAATGAACTCTGTAGCAAGAGTCACAGCACAGCTACAGGGACCACAGAGTTCCCCGTAAAACAGTGGCAGGACCTTCGAGTTAGGAAGACAGCCAAATGCATGTGGGGTTTCCTCAGCACAAGTCCTGGTGCACCGCACTCTGCGAGATGCCAGGGAGGTGGAGATTCACTAGACTCCATTTTTGCCTCAACACAATTTACTGCAGTCAGTAAAATGGACTCTTCAATGCGTTGAAGTGTAGAGGGAGAAACATGAATTCTAGGTCACAGAACAGCCCAGGGTACAAGGACAGCATCTGAACCTCAACAACAAGAATGCATTTTAATGGTAGTTTTGTCAAATGGTTCACATTTAAAAGCATGGTCTTACAATTTTCTAACTCATCATTGCTTCCTATATAACTTTTCTTTTTATTACACTGAATTCAGCACCACACTACAAATGTATACTCTTGGTATTGCTGTTCCCACGTATCAGTCACATACGTGTTTAATTTTTATTTTTTGAGATGGAGTCTAACTATGTGACCCAGGCTAGCCTAAGGCTGACGAGATCCCTGCCTTAGCATCTCCAGTACTGTGACTTGAAGTGTCTGTCACCACACAGCTCATGCACACATCTTAGAGATGTCATGGTGTCTTCACAGAGTTCTGCCTCGAACCCTGTGACTAACATAATTCTCTGAGTCAAACTTGGGATCATTTTGTTTTGGGGCCCATGAAGATCCTGGCTCTGGAGGCAGTCTGCACAACAATGTTCCAGACTCTTCGGCCAGAGAATTTCAGCTCACCAGCTATTTTGTCCCCTTCTCTTCTTTGCTGTCATGGCCACAAAAAAAAGCCTTTCATCAATAATAATAATGTCTGCATGGCCTGGTAGTGACTTCTACATTAATACCGGAGCTGGCTATTGTTGGCTGAGAAAGGGCCGCAGCCATTTTACTCAAAATGTAGGAACTACCTATGCATACTGATAGTACATTGTAAGGACATTCCTATAGTGGACATTGGCCTCCCAGGAAGAGGCAAGCCTTTAACAGATAGAAGCAAAAAGAGCCTAGATAGAGAAAAATAAATACACACCAAAGAGCTAAAAACCATAAAAGCCCTTCTTTGAGGTCTTCATAGCACCCTGTCCTGTCTGTTTGAGGCACATGGAGATATTATTCAGCCGACAGGAACATCCAACCATTAACGGCTCATGTGTCAAATGTTCTTTGATAGTAAATAAAATTACCTTGAAGCTTGCAAGCCACAGGAGGAAGGACACTGGCTCCTTTCCAAGATGTGACTGACATCTGCATGTTACTAACATCTGCATATCAAACCGGCTCCTTCCCAAGATGTGACTGACATCTGCATGCCACAAACTGCATTGGCATTTTAAGCTTCAGGAAAGTTTTTGTCTGTGCCAGTCTCCCTTGGCATGACTTTCCCCTGGCAATGTTGTGCATTGTCAGTCTTTCTCTCTTAACCTTTTTCCCTTCTTAATATATATACTGTTAATTCTTCTATTGAAAACACTTCTGTGTTTTATTTCTAAAGTGTGTTCTATACATGTCATTTCAAAGCACAATTGTGTGTGTCATTTTTTGGGTCCCATAGAAGAACTAACTACTTTGTTTCTGTGTCATTTTTCTGTACCCATATTCCCTCCTGAGTAGAGTTTCCATGAACACATTTGTGGAAAAGGCTGGTTTCCATCCGCACGTCTCAGAACTGGACTTCTACTTAACATAGTGGGTACACATACATTGATTTATAAACATCATTTTTAGCTAAGTACTCTCATTTTGAAGCCTGAATAGTAATCAGATGTATTTTAACCCATTTTAAATCTCTCATTATTATTTGGTACATTTCCTCATTTCCATTCCAAAAGGTTTCAGTTTGGGATTCAAGGAGGGGACGGAGGCACACTGTGCTTTGGGGTAAGATTTAGTAGAGCTTACTAATGTCACAGGCAGACAGACAGCAGTATGATGGTGGATCAGAGGAGAATCTGGTCCCCAAAGTCACTATTGGACAGAGAGTACAATGAGGGCTCTCATGAGAGTTCAAGCCCATGGAGCAGAGTAGAGGGAGGGGATCTCTTCTTGTTTGTCTGGAAGGGAGGGGACTTGTATCTGTAGTTCACATCACTGCCCTGCAACCAGCCTGTCCTGCAGCAGGAGGGAACAGAGAGTCCTGCACTGGGCAGGGTAGAGAACTCAGGACTCTCAGGATGAAGGAAGTGGGGCAGGCACATCTACTGCCCTGTACCCAGTACAGCATTACTGTTTCATGTCCAGGGCTCCTGCAGCCTGCGATCTGTGAGAATTGGGGAAGTAAGAACTGAATTAGGATGGCTGTTGTTCTCCTGGAATCATGAAAACATGCACAGGTCCTCTGCCATGGATGGTTCTAGAACTTGGAATTTGGCTCAGTGGTTAAGGTGAGACTGTCAGTAGAAGGGAGCCTGGGAACCAGGAAGGATGAAGGCTGATGGCTGTAGTGTTAAGGGATAAAGGCAAACTTCAGAACCCAGCAAAGCCTTTCTGTGTTTATTGTCTGTTACATGACAGGTGTACTAAATCTTTACAGGTGTTGTTAGGGTTTTCTTCTATATACCTATGAGGTAAGTGTTATTGTCTGCACTTTGGAGAACAACAAATACAGGTTAAAGGTGTTTCATGTGATTTTTTAAAAAGATTTTATGGTATTTACTTATGTGTGTATGTCAGTCTACCACCTGTATGCAGGTGCCTGCAGAAGTCAGAAAAAGGAATCAAATTCCCTGAAGCTGGAGTTAAGACAGTTGTGTGCTGCTCTGTTTGGTTGCTGAGATTTGAAGTCTGGTCCTCTGTGAGAGCAGGGAGCCCTGTTTTGTCACTGAGCCATCTCTGTTGTGAAATATTTTGGTTTGGAGAAGAGCTTTGATGCCTTGTAGCTGTGAAACCTGATGCCTTGCAGAGGGTGCAGGCCTTGCTTCCTACCTATTCACACCCTTGTGCTAGCCCTGCTGAGATCTCTACAGAGAGGACTAACTGTTTACAGTTGAAAGTGACTGATCACATCAAAGGTCTGTGGCTGGGTGGTCAGAGAAGACTCTGATCACCCCCAGCCAAGTATGCTAAGATACTATTGTGTTGTAATGAAGGCCTGTAAGAGGAAGGGGGTGGGGGGAGTTTAAAGGGCTAAGGTAGAAGCAGGCAGGAGGAGAATAGAAGGGAGAGAAGCAAGAGAGGATGATGGAATAAAGTTCAATAAAGTCTCTGCCTAGCCAGCCGGATATTGAATTCCCTGAGATTTGACATGGCTTGTAATTAATAAAGAGTATTGGAAAATTCAATGATGGATTCTTATTAAGCGATTGAACATTAATTTAACACATCTCTCCAGACCCTAACGTATTCCTAATAGTTTATCCACCCACGGTGCCCAGACAGCTTGTTGATACGGGATTTCAGCCAAGAATAACCGGTCATTGCTAAGAGTTCAAGTCGGGTTTCTTTGTAACTATGTTTTACCAACATGATTGGAAACTTTCTGCCTGTGTGTGCCTGTCCCTAACCCTCCACGTGTTTGAAGTCTAGACAGTTCCCTATAAATATAAAGGAAACCCTCAGGATTTCCTCCACTTCTCTTTGTAAGGAAAGGGCCTTGGGTGTAACCTGGGTCTCCTTTAATTTCAGACAAAAGTGAAGGCAGGCAGACCCAGCTTCCCGGAAACAGCCTGGATGTCAAGAAACAAGACGCTTTCCTCCTCAGATGGGTTGGGATCTCGTTTGTGCAGTTTCTTTGTACATCAGGTTGCTGGAAGTGTTTCTCAGATCCCAGGATTATGAATGTCAGGTGTGGAATGTTTTTATGCTAAGTTGCAGCTTACAAAGTAAACTCTGGAGCAAGCTTCCTGCATGGCTACAGGGACCACAGAGCTCCCTGTAAAACGGAAGCAGGACCTTCAAGTTAGGAAAACAATGGACACGGTGCAGCTGGGTGTTTATTGAGCGCAAGTACTGGGTTCACTGCATTGTGCAAGATATACAGGGACGCATGAAGGCTCATTAGAGCCAGTCACTGCCCTAATGAATTTATTGCACTGATCGCTTCAGAATGTGAAAGAGTAGAGGAAAGCATGAACACCAGATAACAGGATTCCCAAGGACAGCATTCGAAATGTAACAATGAGGATTGTATTTTAATGGTGGTTATGTGAAATGGATTCAAAAATTTAAAGCACGGTCTTATAGTTTCTTACTCATAGTTATTTCCTAATGTATATCTTCTTTTATCTTCTTCAGTACAACACTATAAATTTATATTGTTGATATGTGTATATAACTATCAGCCATGTACATTTAAAAGTTGTTTTTTTTTTTTTTTTGAGATAGGATCTCACTACGTAGCCCAGGCTAGTCTCAAACTGATGAGATCCCTGCCTTAGCATCTCAAGTACTGTGAGTGGAAGAATGTGTCACCACACCCAGTTCCTCTACACATCTTAGAGACATAATGATGTCTTCTCAGAGCTCTACTTAGACATCTGCGACTAGTATATTTCTCTGAGTCACAATTAGGATCATTTTGTGAAGTTTCAGAAGGACTGGCCTTGTATTTAACACAGTAGGTATGCACATTGGTTTGTAAGTAACATGTTTATCTAACTCCTTTTACTTTGGAGCCTGAATTTTTGTACCATTTATCTTAACTCATTATAAATCTCTCATTATTATTTATTACATTTCTTCATTTCCATTCTAAAAGGTTTCAGTTTGGAACCCAAGGTAGCTACTGAGGCAGACTGACATAGTTAGGACTTCTATTGCTGCAAAGAAACACCATGACCAAAAAGCAGGCTGGGTAGGAAAGGGTTTATTTGGCTTGCCCTTCCATATTGCTGTTCATCATTGAAGGAAATCAGGGCAGGAAGTTAAACAGGGCAGGAAACAGGAGGCAGGAGCTGATGCAGAGGACATGGAGGAGTGCTGCTTACTGGCTTGCTTCCCATGGCATTCTCAGCTTGCTTTCTTATAGAACCCAGAACCACCAGCCCAGGAGTGGAACCACCCACAATGGGCTGGACCTCCTTTACCAATTACTAATTAAGACAATACCTTCCAGCTGGATCTTATGGAGGCATTTTCTCAATTGAGGCTCCTTTCAAATAACTCTAGTTTGCATGTCAAGTTGACCTAAGACTAACCAGCTGACCCCCAGTCAACTTGACATACAAATACATCACTATTAAGCCACACCTTCCCTTCTTATTCATCCCCAAGATCTCACCTTGAAAACTTAAATAACTTTAAAAGTTCCACAGTATTAAATACATTAAAATTTTAATCTCTTTAAAATAACCAATCTCTCTAAAAACCCCAAATCTCTTTTAAAACTTCAAAGTCTTTCAACTGTGGGCTTCTGTAAAAAATGAAAACCAAGTTAAATATCTTCTTCAAAAAGGGAAGAACCAGGGAATAGTCACACTCTCAACCAAGCAAAACTGAGCTCCAACAGGATAAACAACTCAATGACTGTGGGATCCCCGGGGCTGGAGAGCAGTAGAAGTTGAGGCTGGAAAGTGCCCTCGCTCCCTGGAAAAGGTGAAGCAGGAAGAGATGCTCGGCAACCTCCTCCTCTCCTAGTCCAGGAAGGTCCCTAGCCAAAATATTAGTTATAACTTGCTTGCTTCACGGAAGCTAAAGGGACATGTTTGCCTGTATTGTAGCTGAATCCATTCATTGGGTAGATGCCTTTCTCTCCTGCCTCAGGTGTTCCCGCCCTGCCATGCTAATTAGGCTTCTCCGCCTGAGGGACCCCTCCTTCTCCGGGAAAGATATTTAAACAAGGAAAAGGCTGATAATAAACGAGTATTGTGTTCATCAAATGCGGCTTTTGAGGCGTTCTTTGCGCCCTGTCATTTCTCAGGTCTGTGAGTGGACAGTTTTGCAGGAAGTCACTGAACCCCTACTTCGGGCCGAGCCTCTTGCTGCTCAGGTCTGCCCCTTTGCCTGGCCAGTGAACTGGGCCAGACTGCCGCAGGTGGGACATCAGCCGCCTTCAGGCAGGTCACTGCAGAACCCGGAGAGAGACCAACAAATGTCTAATTTACTAACAAACTTCTGGACTCCTCCAAGGAGCTTGAGTCACTTCCCCAGCTCCGCCCTCTGCAGCACACACAGCTTCTGTTCCCGGGTGGCTCCACTCCACTCCTGCTGTTGCTCTTGATGGTCATCCCATGGTACTGGCATCTTCAAAACGCTGAGGTCTTCTGCAGCAACAGGGCTGCACTTTTACCAATGGCCTCTCATAGGCTCTCTTCATGGTGCCAAGCCTCAGATTTTTTTGCACGAGCCTTCAGTCCTTGGCCTTCAACTGCCACTGAGGCTACACCTTCACTGATGGCCTCTCCTGACCTCTCACAGTGCCAAGCCTCAGCTGTTCTCCATTGACCCTTTCATGCCTTCAAAACCAGCACCACCTGGGTGACTCTTACACATCACTAAGTCTGACAGCCATCAACCTTGGCTGCCTCTGGAACACAGTTTCTCTGTGCTCTCAAGAAATACTTCACAGAAGATTTTACCCCAATGAAGCTGGTCTCTTCTTAATCACTGCTAAATTCTCAGCTCCAGCTGATTGGCATCAAGTACTCTAGCAAAGCAAAGGTCTCCCTTTAGTAGTTCTGGTACTGTGTTAACCACAGCTGATTCTTCAGCCCCCAACTGACCGTAATTACAGATTTGTCACACAAAAAGCCCAGTAAAGTGTTTGCTTCCTTCTGAAACTTCACAAGCCAGTCCTCCATCTTCTGCACTGCTCTCAACATTCTTATCTTCCAAGTTCCCACAGGGCATCCCTCTGAGCTCTCAACGTGCAATGGCTTTTCTTGACCAAAGTTCCAAAGTCCTTTCACAGTCCTCTCCAAAATACGGTCAGATCTGACATAGCAATGCCCCTCTCCTGGTACCAACTTGTCTATTGCTGCAACAAAACACCATGACCAAAGAGCAAGTTGTGGAGGAAGAGATTTATTTGACTTATATTTCTATATTGCTGTTCATCACCAAAGGAAACCAGGACACGAACTCAAATAGAGCAGGAACCTGGAGGCAAGAGCTGATGCAGAGGACACGGAGGACAGCTGCTTACTGGCTTGCTTCACATAGTTTGCTTAGCCTGCTTTCTTATAGAACCCAGGACCACCAGTCCAGGGATGGAACCACCCACAATGGGCTGGGCCCTCCTCCATCAATTACTAAGTAAGAAAATACCTTATAGCCAGATCTCAGGACATTTTCTAAATTAAGTTTCTGTCCTCTCAGATATCTCTAGTTTGTACGTCAAGTTGACATAAGGCTAGCCAGCACACTGCTCTCTGGGGTAAAATTAATTAGAAGTTACTAATACCGTGGACAGACAGACAGACAGCAGCATGATGGTTGATCAGAGGAGAATTCAGTCTCCAAAGCCACCTGTACACAGAGAATATGATGAGGGCTCTGATGAGAGTTTAAGTCCATGAGACAGAGTAGGGGTTCTCTTCTCATATGTCTGAAAAGAAGGGGGACTTGTAATTTAGAGCTCACAGCTGGCCGTGCAGCCAGCCTGTAGCTGATTCCTGAGCAGCAGGAGGAAGTCCTGGACTGGAAAGAGTAGAGAATGCATAGCTCCCAGGATAAAGAAAGTGGGGGTGGGGTGCCCATCTACTGCCCTGTACCCAGTACAGCATTACCCTTTCATTTCCAGGAGTCTGGCAGCCTGAGGAATATGAAAATTGGGGAAGTGAGAATTGAATTAGGATGACTATTATTTATTCTCCTGGAATCAGGATAGCATGCACAGGTCCACTGCCATGGATGGTTCTAGAACTTCATAATTGGCTTCGTGGTTGAGGCAAGCATGTCAATAGAAAAGAGGATAAGAATCAGGAAAGATGACAACTGATGGATGACTGTAGTGTTAAGGGAAGGTAAAGCCAGATGCTAATTCCTAACTGAGTAAAGAGACTGGGGGCCAAGGGAAGCCTAGAGGATGGAGCCATGCCTAATTTAGCCTGATGGACACATGCTTCAAAGACACTATCTTGTTTGTTCTACTGTGAGTTTCTAGGGATGAGATTGAGGGCCTGAAAAAATAAGGTAAAAGATCCGGACACCGAAATGAGGAGCAAGACAGACATCTAACCCACCATGCCACCTGCGACTCCTTCAAGTTCAGATGTTGGGAAGGATTGTCACTATTCCAGGGAGGAGGTAGCACACCAAGCATATAAATCAGTGTGCTCTCTCCTGTGGGGGGTCTCTGTGCCCAATTTCCTTCCCAGTGGCCACACCAGTACTGTATTAAGTTGTTTACAAGCCTAAATAGAGACAATGTACATAAAAGTCCTCACACAGTGTGAAACTTTTATTGACCATTTAAAATTTGCTGATATCAAATGTCAGACCATTTCCCAAATTTAACATTAAATATCTATTTCTTCTGGATACATTTCCTTGCCCCCTCTCCTCTCTTTTTTAATTATTTGAGTCATAGTCTCCCCTTTCCAGGTTTCAGCCTCCCGGATGCTACGATGACAGATGCCTACCGCCACACTCAGTTTTTAAAATGTGATGGTGGGGGACTGATGTTGGTACTGGAGGCTGCAATACCTGTGATAGGCCCACTCCAAGCTTGAGATCTAGTGATCGCTAATGTCATACCAGGACGTTTCCGGTTTCTTCTTGTTTCTGTTCAGGATCTATAATCTCTGCTCTGCCTATCAAAGGTAACTGCAATCCTGGACTAGCATTTTATATAATGGAGGCACAGACTAGGTCCTCAGCATCATGAGGTCAAGGACAGTTCGCATGTTTGTGAGTAGCTGTTGGCAATTTATTCTTTCTGTGAATAATTCCAATATAGGATTTCACTACGACCATTTATCAACCCAGTGTTTATCGGATATAGTGATATTATTTCCCTTTATTTTTCTTTCTCCTTTTCTAGCTTTTCTTCTTTTTTCTTTTTGGGGTCTGAATGTGTTGCCCAAGATGGCCTTGACTCTTTCTCTTTCTGCCTGAGCCTCAGGAGCACTTAGGACCGCTGGGTATGGGTCACTGCACCTGGATTGTGTAGTTTTCAGCTATTATGAAAAGGTTTGCTGACTGGGTGTAGTGGCACACACCTTTAAGCCAGCACTTGAGGGGCAGAGGCAGTAGGATCTCTGTGAAGTTGAGGCCAGATTAGTCTATATAGAAAATTCCTAGCCAGTCAGGGCTACACAGTGAACTCTCAAACATTATATTGATAATTAATACTATCAAAAAACTTTGCATGTATATGCTCACTTGTTGCAACAATCAAGGGACTTCATACGGGTCTCTGGAAATGACACTGTGACACACCATAATTATAGTTAGTTACACAAAGACCTGTGCTCTTAGGCTTTGCCATCTTTATTATTTTTAATTATAATTAGTTCTGAATATTTACTGAGATGGTCTGAAGCATCTCAGTAAAATTCCGCCCTGAAATGAGAGAGCAGGGAAGGGAGCCAAGATGCTGAGACATTTCACATCAAGGAACAATCAGGATTCTTCTTTTTCTTCCTGTCATTCTTTCTTTCTTCCTGATGTTGTTTGTTCAGTATCCTGATTTTCTCATTGAAAAAATCTCTTTGTTTCTGAAAAGAGAAACTGGAAACTAAAACCTGCACAGAGTCACATCACGCCAGTGACAACGTCTATCATCCTGGAAGCAAGGGATGGCGATGGGGATGCAGGAGGCAGGGACCCATGCACACTGCTGGTGGGGATGTACATTAAACTAGTAAAGCGACTACAAAAGTCAATGTGCAGGCTTCTCTGTAAATTAAAGCAAGAGCTTCCTTCCACAGGATACAGCCATGTTGCTTCTGAGTATACAACCCAAAAAAATCAAAGTCAACATACTATAGTGAATCCTGCATCCCATGTTTTTAAGGGCACTGTCCCCAACAGCCAAATTACACAATCAGCCTAGGTGTTGTTTAAATAGATGAATGGATTAGGAACATTTGTCATATATATATGTGTGTGTGTGTGTGTGTGTGTGTGTGTATGCATATATGTATATATGTATATACCTATATACACATACACACACAACTGAATATTTGTTAAGTTGTAACTGAGAGTAAAATTACAATGTTTGTAGGTAAGTGGACGGAAATGACGTAAGCTAGGCTAAAAATGAGAAAAGTGTTTTGTCCCATGTGGAATCTAGGGAGGGAGAGAAAGACACAAAATTAAAGGGGAAATACCAGGGTGGAAGATGAGGGGAAGAGGGATTATCAGAGACTAACAGAATGCCATTAAACTTGGTTACGTGGAAGTATAAAAATGCCAAACAGACCTTTAACCTGCTAATAAATAGTAAATAACCAAAAATAAGATAACTATATGCATTTTTCAGTAAGGATCAAACAAGTACACTTAAATTTTTAAAAAATGTATCTTTTAGAATTGAGTCTCTTCTGTGTGTATGCTGTGTGTGACCACGCATGAGTATGAATGTGTGTGTGCGCGCATGTGCGTATGAGAGAGAGAGAAGGGAAAGAAGAGGGGGAGAAGGGGAGGGAAAGGAGAGAGAGAGAGAGAGAGAGAGAGAGAGAATAGGTGTGGAGGTTTTATTTTCCACCTTGTTTGAGACATGAGTTTCCTGTCGTTTTTTTTTTTGCTGTGTATTCCAGTGTAGCTGGCCTGTGAGTTTCCAAGGACTCTCTTGTCTTTGCCTTCTCTCTCCCTGTAGGGGTGCTGTTGCATCCTGCTTATACACAGGTTCTGGGGAGTCAAACTCGTGTCCTTACATTTGAACAGAAACTGGTTTTAGCTGTTCTGAGCCACCTCTCCAGCCATGTTTCTGTTTCGTCAGTGAGATTCCTCTCAGCTTTACTGATCTTTCTACTTTAGCATCTGAAAACCTTGTCTACGTCCCTCCTCACAGCATCGCTCTGTTACCCTATATACAGCCTCTCACTCCATATTCAGAGTTTTATCTTAAAAAAAAATCTTTTCAAAAGTTTTGAACCATGTAATGTGACTATCACATATATGTAAACAGAACAATAAATATACATGTAGAAGAGTGTTGCATGCTTTCCAGATTCAGGACAGACACATGATTGGGGGGTTTCATATAGACCTGTAAGATTTTGGTGGGAGCACAAAGAGTAAAATATGGAGGTATTCTGGGAACGTAGCTGCACATAGTGTGACTCAGACTCAAGGCCAGGAGGAACAGGAAAGCACCTAAAAATCAGTGCTAAGTTAAGTGGCCATAGGTAGGTACTTTTTAAGGATGCTTACAGGGATAGAGACCTACAGAGATAGCCAAAAGAAAATCACCGGAGACTGTACTAGGTCAGACCAACATGCCAGATGGTCACTTGGGAATTGTATCCCAGCATACTTTATCTCTCAGGAATGGCAATTTCTTCAGTATGAAGAGAAAAAAGACAGTAGAGTTGATGTAGTAGACCAAGCCTGTAACGTCAGATTTGGGATATTGGGTTGGGAGGATCTTAAGTGCAAGTCTAGCCCGAGGTGCACAGAGAGACCCTTCCTAAAACAAACAACGTGATAAACAAGAGAATGGATGAGTCCCGTGACTGCAAAGAGGAAATAGTTAACGCTGGGAGAATACTGTGTGGGGATTTGAGTTATTTGCTTCTAGAGTGATCCAATGATTCAGGAGTCACGGAGCACAATCTTTTTAAACGAGCCTTTGTCAGAGATACAGAGGTAAAGGGGTAACATGGTAGTGAGAAGTCCTTTCCCTAGATCAGCTGTACGAACCATTAATCAACATCGTGCATCCCTGACTGCTGCATGAGAAAATTAAGTTGCCAGGATGAATTACCTGAAGCTCAAAGAGAAAGTTCTTCTCTTGCTCTTCCATTTGCCTTGCTGTTTCCATGTCTTTCTGCTCAATCAATTGTTTCAAAAAATTCTCAAAATCTTTTTGCTTCTGGTCCATCATCTTCAGATTCATCTCGTGCATTTCCTCCAACTTTTCCTTTGTGCTCTGTGAGGCCTTAGTTTGTGCAGATTCCACTGAGTGTTAAAAAAAAAAAAAGCAGAAAAAATTATGTAGGATCAGCATGTCGCTTATTTATGTTATTTATCAGTGTGGTGCTTATTCATGATGGTTCTTTGTGGAAGAAATTCCCAGGTTCAGTATTTCTCTTGGAGTAACCAAGTTCCTCTGACACATTTTTCTTAACCCAGATCTGACTTCTGAGAGTGAAGACATATCTTTGATCATCTTCTTTCTATTGTCTGAAGATGTGACATAACTGAGCTAGGACCAAGGAGAGGGCAGTCGTTACCCTTGAGCTTCCATGACAGGGAAACTGGAAGCTCTACGCACTCACTCTACACAGGGAAAGTCCTTCTCTTGCCAGGTCACCATGCAACTTCCACACACTGAGTCTAGGCTAAGATGACTAAGCACTCAAGAGGCAATTTAACAAAACCCATTGTTGTACATGGTTAATAAAGTTTAAAATTCAAAAAAGACACCTTTCCTTTAACATTAACTGAGGCATCACTCCCTGAACCACTAGTAGTGATACCTCGTGGGGCCTAAAGCCTTTGATCACTTTGTGTCTAATTTTGTCTCTGTTCATGTCATTCATACCAGACTCATCAGTGCAAGTAAACCCTTAAATCAGAACATGAGTCTAGAAGTACTGTGTGGATGAGGAAAGAGAAGTCTACCTTAATCAGACTACACAATAGCTCCCTATTAAAATACATATTATTATAAAATTCATATTTTCTCTAGAGGAGGTGCACATGACCTGACATATGCATGAAGCCATCCTTAAAACCGTGAGCGGTAAGAACAAGAGGGAAAACAACAGCTTTAGTAAGACAGAGATCGCTTTAGTAGCAGCTCCTGTCTTTTATACTTTTTCTTCCTTTGTGCGGTGTTTATGGGCCAGCGTAGGTGCACGCGCGATGATTTCATGTTCAATGCTGTTGACTGCTGTGTGGGAGTTGGTCATTGCACTCGAGCCCTGGTGACAGTGTGGGGGCAGGGGGATATTGGCTGTAAGTGTTTAGAGCTTAATACTTTTTTGGATTATTTCTCTGTTTTTCAAATTCATCTCCTGAATCTCTTTCTGATGCTTTCTTCTCTCTTCAGAGATTTCTTCCTTGAGACGGAGTTCTCGCTCCTAAGGAGGAAGAGGATAGTTAAAGAGGCACAGCGTAAAATGATCTCACCGAAATGGGTTCATAATTATCGCATCATTTTCTCTTTCATTTCTCAAATCAATACTCCAATCAGACTCGAAACTCTCTCTTTCTAAGTTAGCCTCCTGTATTTTTTTTTTTTTAATAGCATTCTTTCCCCATGATTGGGATTATTTCCCTAGTACTTTTTTTGCAGTCTTCAATAGAGGCTCATTTGTGGAGACCCCAATATATTGTTGCTTTAGAGTTCTTTGGGATCTTTGATCCACCAGGTGACACAATTGGTATAATTATCACACTTCCTTCTTCCATACCCCTCCTTTACAGTGTGGGTATTTGTCTTAAAATGATGGTCACTTGAGAGGATTTCTCCGCAATAATAAGCAGCACAGGTAAAATTAGATCGTGCAATTCTGATGGTATTATTAATAATAAGAAAATAAAATCGAGAAGATCAGGACTACAGTTGCCCAGAGTGCACTTCTGGGCCAACATACAGAATCTTCAGATTTACAGGAAGCGCAGAGAGCAGTCAGGGCATAGCAATGAGGGCATTTGCCCCACGCATTTTCACAAAGATAAAATCACTGTTGACTATACTAGGCAGAAAATATATGCTGGGTTTTCCATGATATTTGCCACAATGATTCCTTTGTCTCATCAGTAACCATGATTTTCCCTTTACAAAAGATAGCCAACTCTGTATTTGATGTGGGTCCAATATGCAACAAACTGAAGGCTTTTTATATGGGGCTTGGTGACCAACAGCTACTGTATAGTGAATGAGAGAATAATGTAGGCTGCATGGAGCACAGTCTGTCCGTAAGAGGCCTTTAGTAATTGCAGATTTGCAGGGATAGAGACACAAAGGATATAAAACCACAGCAGAGTGTCTGGCTACAATATCCTTCATCTAGACCAACTGCACTAACCTCCAACCAGCGTCTTTTACCCCTAGGAGAGAATGTTTGGCCAGCACAACGGAATACCTGAAGCGTACGAGCCATCATCTTGTCTTGCTCTGCCACTAGCTGAGCTCTGTCTCTCTCCATCTTTTCCAGCAACTGTCGCATGTATTCCTGGTGATCCCTGTCCTTGTTTTCCAACATCTTCTCATACTTCCTTTGCGTTTCTTCCACGATTTTTACGGCATTCTTTGAAGATTCAGCTTTCATGTGATCCACTGTGAAAGAAAAGGAAAGAAAAAATAATGGCTTACCCTGCTGTCTCCTTCTCCCAGAACCCATTTGGTAGTTTGCTGTTGGATACGTGGAGTTTTGTGGCACCAGTATTTCCCTTGGAGAGAATACGATGCCTCTGACATGTCCCACCAAGAAATAGTTTGGGAAGCAAAGGCTCATCCTTACTCTTCATGTTCTAAGGGCACCTATATCTGAGGATATCCACTACTTATTAACTGGCTTATAGAGAAATGAAATTTTGCCATATATATATATATATATATATATATATATATATATATATATATATATATACACACACACACACAAACACACATACACACACACGCATATATATATACACACATATACATACACACATATATACACACACACACACACATATATATATACACACATACACATATATATACACACATACACACACACACACATATATACACACATACACACACACACACATATATACACACATATACACATACACATATATATACACACATACACACACACATATATATACACACATATACACATACACATATATATACACACATACACACACACACATATATATACACACATACACACACACACATATATACACACATATACACATACACATATATATATATACACACATACACACATACACACACACACACACACACACACATATATATTTCTCCCTGAACTCAGTGTCTAAGTGTCAACACTTTTCTAACACTTGTTAATTGTACATCAGCCACACACTAATACTTTTTTTTAAAAATTTTATGTTTATAGATGTTTTTCCCTAAATGTCTTCCTGTGCATATGTATGCCTCGTGCCTGTGGGTGCCAGAAGAAGACATTGGAACCAGAGTTGCAGATAGTTGTGAGCTGTCATGTGGGTGCTGGAAATTGAACCTAGTCCTCTGGGAGAGCCACTGGTACTCTTAACCACTGAGTCATCTCCCCAGCCCCAGGGCTTCTCTGTAAATATAAACATATATGATCAGTGGCCCATCAGCAGGAGTACCCAACGATACTTAAATAATTGGTTCAGTCTTCAGTGCACACATAAGTAAGAGCATGAGGTTGAAGAGTCTAAGAGTATTACACAGATGGAGAAAGCTAAATGCTTAAAAGCTTCCTGAAAGCTCTCTCCTGTCATGCACCTTAATTACATAATTTACAACAGCACAAACAAAAAAGATGGATGGTTTTAAATATAGGAATCAGTAAAGGTTATGCCAACATATGTAATATAGTTTAAAATGAAATGAAAACCATTAGATGGAACAATGGTTTTACAAGCAATTTCCTTTTACCACCTTGAGACCATATAAATGGCAGTGATAGTATATATGTCACAACTCCAAATGTGAAGCAGTGGGAGTTGTCAGATGGTCCAAGGTCATCATTAGACTTGTTTCCTGATTGGACAGTGTTCTAGTAGAAACTCCTGTCCTATGCATTCATTTGTTATTTATTTTCATTGACACATATATATACATACATATATATATGTATATACATATATATATGTATGTATATATATACACATATATATATGTGTGTGTATATATATGTATATATACTTTCTCTTTCCACCTTTACATGGGTTCTGCTGATTGAACTCAGGTCTCCAGACATCACAGGAAGAGCTATTTACCTAGTAAGTGGTCTTACCAGCCCTGTTCTAGGTATTTTTATATTCTATTTATAGTGCAGAAGATAATACTTTTTTCTTTGTATCTCTTCTCCAAGTTCCGGATTTCTTCTTGAAGCTTTCTGCTCTCTTCCCGGAACCCCTCCTGGAGGAGCTGTTTCTGTTCCTAAGAGGAAAAGAGAATATTCAACATTCTTATGCGAGCAAGTGGATTTGGATAGCTCACAATCACAGTGATGGCTACAGTAAACTTGAAGGAGCTGCTACAGAATGAGCTGGAGATTAAACCTTAAACCCTGTGATTGTCTAACCCCTGCAGAACGGTTTCAGTTAAAGAATCTGGAGGATAAACATAACAGAATACCTGAAGTTTAAGAGCTAGTGTTCGCTCTTGCTCTGCCTTTAACTGGATTCTGTCATTCTCCATTTTCTGAGTCAGCTGTCTCACGTGTTCCTGATAACTTTTTTCTTTCTGTTCCATCAGCTTCTCGTTCTTTTTCTGTGTTTCCTCCAACAGTTTGGCGGCTGCCTGTGCAGATTCCGTTTTCTTGCGTTCCACTGAGAAAGCAGGGAAAGGAAGTTTACGTACGTCCACAGCGTGAAGGCACCGAGTGCTGGTGCTCTCTGTGGCCTCATAAGTTGAAGCTGTCCACGGTGTGATGCTATAACTGTGTGACTCTGGTGAGGTGGTTGGCTTTGTATGGGGTTGTGAGGAGGGAGCTTCCCCATAAGCTCAGTGCCGGTGTGAGAGGTTGGGAGGACCAGAGCTCAGTCTCTCTACCGTGTGGAGATGCAATGAGAAGACAGTCAAGGTACCAGAGAGAGCGCTCTTGACCATCCTAGAATCCAGACTCTGGATTTTTGTTCTCCAGAGCTGTGAGAAGTACCTATGTTTTACCCGTCTGTGGCATTCCGTCGTAGCAGTCCTCTCCAGAGGAGACGGTATTTACCTGCCTCTTCGTTCCACAGTTTCTTGTTACGGCTATTAAAATTTATTTTATTTTATGTGCATGGGTGTTTTGCATACATGTATATCTGTACAACATGTATACTCCTGGCGCCTGTGGAGGCCAATGAGGCCATCTAATCCCTTGGGCTATGGTGGGTTGTGAACCACCAGGTGGGTAATGGAAATTGAGCTGGGGTCCTCTAAAAGAGCACCCAGGGCTCTTAACCGCTGAGACTCCCATCTACCCTCGTTATCACTTGATAAAAAGACCATCCTGAGGTCATTTTATTCTTGGGGTAAGTGTGGTTATAGCATCAGTTACTGTGTGCATAGTGGTTAGAAAGAGCGTTGGATGATGGGCTCCCCTTTCTCATTCCTGCTTCAATCTAAGAATTGCTATTGTAAGACAGGCAAATAGTTAAGCTGCTACAAGATTTTGTAGGCAATTTGTCTTTTGGTTCATTCCTTACCTTCAATCTCCTTTTGCTTTTCTGTCAGACTCTGATCTGTCTGTAAAATCGCATTAGAAACAGCCTCCTTGGATTGTAAATACCTCTGCAGAACCTCTTCAGCCTTAGTCCGGAGAACATAGAGTGAGTGAGAAGAAATCTGTCTGTCTGTCTCCCTACCACCCTCAAGCGTTGCTCCTCCTTCCAAGATTCCTTACAGCAGGAAAAGGGCAGCTCATCCCAGCCAACCGGGTGGAGCCCCCTGCTGATCGGTACCGGGAGAAGCGACTCTTGTCCATTTAGACTGAGGATAGTCAGTTGGGTAGTCGTGTGGGTTTTTACATGGGCAAGGAGAAAGCAATTCAGAGAGAGGGGTGAAGGGGCCAGGGAGACAGGTGAAAGGACTGGAACGCAGAGGTGAAAGGTAAGCATTGAGCAGATGAGTAGGTGACATTTTCTGAAAGTTTGGATCAAGGAGGCTTGTCAGCAGTAGTCTAGCATGCAGATAAATATCTTGGTTACCTGTATGCCCTTCCTCGGTTCTTCATGGTACTTTTTCCTTAGTCTTTGTGTCTCCTGAACAAAGAAGCAGTAACCTCCTGGCTTAGAATAAGTGCCTTTTCTCACACCTTCTTCAAGAGGTCCGAAGATATTCTCAAGTAATGCCTGACAACGTTTCGATGATGCTTCCAGATTGCGTTTACAAAAGTCATCCCACCTCTCTCCTAGCTGAGACTGCAATGTAAAAACGTATGTAAAAAGAATGGCGAGGGAAGGATGTTAGCAAGGTTCAGAATTTCTCCAAGGACGTCCCCAAATCCTTGACATCCTCAGAAACTTGATGACAGCTAAGAAAAACTGTGGCTCTCCTTAAAGCTCCAGTTGTCAATTATATGCCTTAACTTTAAAGAATGAGTGTTATAAAATGATTTCAGACTTGGGTTTATAGTTAAAAAAAATCATTTCTTTTGACTATTATGATTCTAAAGAGGCAGCTGTCACCATTTAAAAGGCTACAAAGGATAATCTCCTTTAAAATTAACACTCATTTCATTGCCTGATGTATATTTTGCCTTATGTAACATTGGTCCATATAAATCCGAGAGAAAATTACCCCTAATTCCATTTGATATAAATGGTCTTCATCTTTAAAGGAAGTCTTGAGAAAGATTTCTATGGCTTCTCTCTCACTGGTCCTGTGCAGGTCCAGCAGCTCCTGGAGGGTCTCAGTGGGCAGCTGCACCTTTTGGCTCATCTGCTGGTCATAGTGGGCGATGGCTTTTTGCACTGCTGCCAAGTTCTCTATCTTTGCCAAGGTCAGGACTGCGTTCTCCATGCAAGGCAGAGCCCCGCTGCTGATGGCTTCCACATAGGTCAGCACCAGGCTTTCTAGTCCTACAAACAGAGAAGAAATGATGACACCCACCGAAGTAGAACTTTCTTCTCTAAGGAAAAGATACGACAGGGACCAGTGTATGTTGAACATGGATCTCCCAGTTCCCCAACATGGAAAATAAGACCTCTCTATAGTAAGTCCTCTATATTACTCCCGTGGAAAGTCTTTAATTATTTATCTGTGGAAAAGTAATATTTTCCTTGTAAAAATCGTTCTTCCTTGTCTCAATCTGTCTCAATGTTGCCTTATAGAACTTTTCATCACAGTAAGTCAGGGTGTATGGTCTGAATCTTTTTCACGTAATAGTCTGAGTTAATTTCTCTTCATCTTTATTTAAACGTAAATGACTATGCACGTGTTGGCTGGATGCTGAACAACAGCACATGTCTAACTTTGTCCAACATTATTTAACCTGGTTTAACTTACTTAAACTAGGTTTTCACTGCCCATTACATGTAAGAATCTGACTAATTAAAATCTAATAGATATCAACTTAAACTGCCTAGAATTCAGCACAGTCATCTCCCCTACACTTCTGAAAGCTGAAACCAAACGAATGTTTCGCTCTCCCTTTGTCTTGCAACGAGTGGAAGACTAAGATGCAGACTCACGTGGGCCATTGACAATGATGCCTCCTGGGAGAGTCTTGGCTTTGCAATCTTTGAAGATGTACAAGCAGAACTCTGCCACCTGCTTCAAAAAATCTGAGTCGATCTCATCTTCTTGCAGCATCTCCAGCTTGGAGAGCTTTTTCCACTCGGTGGGCGGATAGAAGATAAAACATTTTTTCTTTGGAAAGAACTTCCGAATACAGAGTCTGGGCAGGTTGTATTTTTCAGCGTCTTTACAATCACCTGGGGAAATAATTTTTCCAAATGAAGGTGAATAGCTAATGGAAGGGTTAGTGTGTCATTTTTTTTCTTCAAATAAATGTTCCATCTTCGTCATATAAGTCTTTGGTTATGTGCAGCTTCACCAAACCTAAGCGAGGAAATGAAGACACTCTAACAACAGTACTCAGAAAAGGATAGCCAAAGAAGCTTGCAACTTGGACGAAGGGAGAGCGAAACAGTCATTAGTTTCAGCTTTCAGAAGGGGAGGGTGATGCCTACGCTGAATTCCTGACAGCTTAAACTGATATCTATTAGATTTAAATTAGTCAAACCCTTACATGTAATGGGTAGTGAAAAATCTAGTTTAAGTAAGTTAAACCAGGTAGTTAATCATGATTCTATTCGGGCAGATGACAAAAGAATTATTTCTTAGGAAAAGCCAGAAGCATAGAAATAGAACATCAAATATAAGCACCTCTTGGAAAGGATATTAAGTTTTTGCATTTTCCATCAAAAAATATCCATCCCCGTACCTTCCTTGAGCTGCAGAGAAATATCCAGGTACTCATCTGCTGTGACCTGGACTCCGTCTACTTCCATCTTCAAGGTCATGTCTCTCAAACTCCACACGAAGTCAGGGAAGAAGCTCACAAAATCGACCGAGTCTTCCACCTCGCCATCCTGGTCAGGTGAGGCTCTCGCTCTGATCCGATTTGTCAGCTCTGTCACGAAGCTGAGTAGCTAAGGAAGAGTGGTGGGTGAACAGGGGCCCCAGGCGTCTCATCCCACATTGTTCCCACCCATCCCCTACACGGTTTGGCCATATACCGACTCGTGTGAACTCATCAGTTGGTATACGGGATCTCCCTGTACACTAGGATTACTATGCTCCCTATCTGTCAACATTGACTCTGAAGCTCCCCCAGGCTGGGATGCGCTCCACCACAGAGAGGATACTGCAGTTGGTCCATGGCCTGCTGATTGATGGCTCCCATGCTGTTGTACACAAAGGTGCTGCTTAGCAGGATTGCCAGAGCAAAGATCCAGCAGTCATTCTGGTTGTCACCCTGGAAGGCAGAGCACACGTGGGTCAGGAGGGTGGTTTGTCTGATGTCAGTTTTCATGTGATCAGTGACAAAAGTATGCTCATTTAATCAGAAGTATTCTACAATGATTAGTAATTAGTAAATTAGCTAATGGTGCTGTAAAAACCTACCCAAGGCTGAATTCCAAACAAAAGCAATCATGGATTCCATTTCAACTTTGAATGTTTTTTTTATTAAGATTTTCGGTTTATACTTATTCTTTGAAGGCATTCTTATGACCATTGCCAGGTAATTGCTAAATCGACAGTAGATGCTTGCAAACTTCAAGTATACTGTAGAATTTTTTCTCTCATTGCTAATGAGAAGATTTATTTTATGAATCAAAAGACCTGTAGTTATTTTTAAATCACATTTAATTCTCTCTTTCTAGTGCTGGAAATGGAAAGCAGGGCTTTTGTCCAAGCTAGACAAGCACAAAGGACTGAGATACGTTGTCCAAGCTAGACAAGCACAAAGGACTGAGATACGTCACTGTAGGTCATTCTTGGGTGCTCACTGTGTACCAGAAAAAAATCATTTATTTTATTAAATATTCAAAGAAACGGCATAGGACAGGTAGAGTACTGTTTCATTCACTTGATAGATCAGAAATCTGAGGATAAAAGAAGTTTAAGCGTAAGGACCCTGAGTTAGCAACAAAGTTTCTAATGAAAGCAGTCACAGATCTTCAAGCTCAAATTCTTTAATGAAGTTCTGTGTAGAGAAAGACCCTCGACACTCATAAGAGTGGGTTCCAGCTTTAAATTGCAGCCTGTTGTTAGTAGCTAGAGTACTGTAGCCTGACCATCTTCCTCTTCTATGAGTCTGTTTGAGCATGTATTACTCATACTCAAAAACTTTAGTGGTGGCTAACGTTAGTTACGTGATGTGTAATTGAAACCATCAAGGTGTACTGCAGTGAAATTCAAGCCCTTGCTTAAAAGCTACAGAATGCTCAGATATGAAGGACTGAATTGCAAATCGAATTCTCAGTTCTTACTTTTGCAACATCGCCCAGACCCTCGGTGTCAAGCAGAACAAGTGTGTGGTCTGTCTTGTGGGGATGAGGCACACACCACATCCAGATTCCTTTTGTATGAGCCTGTACTGTGGAGCCCAGAGAGAAGCCTGTAAAACATAGAAGAGAGGACACCGACAGGGAAGGAGGGTAGTTAGAAGCAGGTATTTTAGGAAATCGAGGTAATCAAGGCCAGGAGAGCTAACTGAAACCAAAGATAGTATTGATCTTACAGCCAGAGAAATAATAAAAACCATAATACCGAATACCTGAAAATATCCAACACATTATCATTAATAGTGATAATTATTAATTAATTAATAACATTAATTAATAATGTTGAGATATCCCTGCCCCTGAGGTCGTAGTCCACCATGTTCAGGTAGCTTTCTGATCTGGTATTAAATGGAAGACTTCCTTTGTGAGTGCAGGGTTCCCCTCCAGCCCCCACCCTACTTTACTTAGAGAATTGGCACAGGGCCTCCTACAAACTCTAGGTGACCCCTACACTTTCCTCCTCTGCCCTGTATGGTAATTGGGACACCTACAGTATAACCAGTTAGGCCCTGACTGAAGGAGCCCTTATATACTCTGACTCTGTAATAATAAAATGAACCGTATACACTGACTGCGATCTCCCAGGATATCTGTTTTTCCTGTAGACTCCCAGCCCCCAGCCAAGACCTCTGAAGCCACAACCAATCCCTGCCTGCACTCTCCTCCCTGAGGCTGGGCTGGTGGGCAATGGCTTGGCTATCTTTGGGAAGAGGGGGAGGTTTAATCCCATTTAAAATTTCATCAAAAGAATAAACTACTTGGGAACACACTTAATCTGGAAGATCTATGCAGTGAAAAAGCACAATTTTTTAAAGAAGAAATTACAGAAGGCACAAAGAATTATATGGTCCAGGTTTAATGTTTGGAAGAAATAATAATTCTGATAATATCAATACCACATGAAATGATGAATATTTATTCTTTTTAGGATGGAGAACTTGCTATGTTACTCATGCTGTGCTTGAAATAGGGGACATCATCATCCCCATTTGTGGGTTTTTGTGGGTACAGAGTTCCCAAGGGAGTGAACGGCACAGAGTCACAAACCCAAGAAACAGACTCTGGGGAAAGCCTCCATAGTACAAATCTGTTTACTGTGTAGGGATATGGGTTTCTATGGAGAAAGTGGGCAGTGCAGAAGGGAGAGGTCCAATAGCATTGGTCTATGCTTACTAGATGCATCAATCAGAACTAAAGCTCGTTAATCAGAGAGAGATGGGTAAAGGTCAGTAAAGGCCCAATAGCCAATATTGGTGAACGAGATTTCCATAAGGACAGAGGAAGTGGATACTGTTCTGGAAGGCTTTTCAACTAGTGTACCAAGGACCCGCCATTTAAAAGGCCACACACACATGTGCTACAGGCCCATGTGGGCACTGAAGTCTGCCTCTCTCTGCTGCCATCGAGATCCAGTAGCTACCAACAATCATTCTGTGTGTGTGTGTGCATGATGTGTGTTCGTGTGTGTGTGTGTCACAGCGTGTGTGTTAAGATCAGAGGATAAGTGTGTGGGTGTGGTTCTCTCCTTCCACCCTCACATGGATTCTAGGTACTGAATCAGGTAGCCAGGCTTGTGCAGCAAGGGCCTTTTTTCAATAAGCCATTTTGTTGGCCCAGTATTAGCTTTTTAATGAAAATCTGTAAATTAGTCATTGTTTTTATTTGTTTGTTTTCATTTTTTTAAGACAGGGCTTCTCTGTGTATTCCTGGCTCTCTTGGAACTCGCTCTGTAGATCAGGCTGGCCTGGAACTCAGAGATGCGCCTGCCTCTGCTCTCAAGTGCTGGGATTAAAAACGTGCGCCACCACTGCCCGGCGAAATTAATTATTCTTATTAATGCTTTCTAGGATAGGAACGATTCTGCTTTAAAATGGAACTGAAGACAGAGTCAAGAATGTTATCAAGCTGAATGTTATCATTCAATCCCTGGAATAGAATGAAGATAAAAAGCCAAATGGTGAGTAGGAAATCAGCTTTCAGAATCTGTCTCCTTCTCTAACTTTCTCTCCCCAACCCTGGACTCTCAATGTGGCTGAACAGAGGGGACCCAGCACAGCTTTGCTGGTGGCGCTCACCCGTTCTCTTCCCAGCCAGCTTGTTCATCAGGTAGGATTTGCCCGTGCGGTAGAGGCCCACGATGGCCACCACCACCACAGGCTGCTTGATGGCGGACAGGATCTCCAGGGCCTTCTGATTGGGTCTCAGTTGTCCTTCCACGTTCTCAATGAGGCACATGGGCTCCGGCATGTGGACTTTGAAGGCTGTGCCCATTGGGGTTCCTTGTCTTTGAGGGAAGAAGTGGAATGCATTAGAATTTCATTCTCTTCTCAGAGATGGAGCCACACGCGTTGCCTCCAGCAATGAATGGAAGTTTTAGTACATTGAGTAAGTCATAGGGAAAATATGCATAATTTTAGAAGGTTATGAAGTTATTATCCGAGAAGTTGAATTAAAAACGCTAGTTAATGATGAATTATCACAATTCAACTACCGTCAACTCATATCTTTTCTTTAAGTTATCACTGGGAGATTCCTTTTGGATTCTAATTTTAAAATTTATACTAGAAACTGAATAGGAAAGATAATTTATGAAATATTTTAAACTTCTTTTTTTGGCTTTGAGATTATAATCGAAATTACAACATTTCTTCCTTCCCTGTCTTCCCTCCAAATCCTCCCTCCCATATACCCTCTCCACTCTCTGTCAAATTCATGACCTCTTTTTCATTAATTGTTACTGCATGCATATATGTATATACATGTATGCATATATATTCCTAAATATAACCCGCCCAGTCCTATGTAATACTATATATCTGTTTTCAGAGCTGAAAAATATTTTTTAAATTATATTTAGTAATTTTTTTTTTTTTTGCAAATAGACATCTGGGGGCTGGTTTGGTGGCTCAGCTGGTGACGGTGCTCCGTGTCAAGCATGACAACCTGAGCTGGAGCCACAGGATCCATGTTGGCAGAAGACCGCTTCTCACAAGACGTCCTCCATGACATATGTGCACCCATACACAAGCACACATAAAAGTAAATAAGCAAATTAAAAAAAATAAGCAGCACCTTAAAAATAGAATTTTTCTAAATTTAGGACTAGGTGGATTTACTTTTATCTAGACTTCGTGCAAGAAATTCAAATAACCCGTTAATCCTTTCCATGAGTGAAGACTCTCAGGAATAGAAGTCCCACTTTCTTCATCTTAGGACTTGGATAACAATCTGCACAGATGTTTAGTGTCTCCCTCAGAGCTTATGAACACTGCAGTGCAATAAGCATGTGCAGAGACCCTTAGCAAGCCGCTCCAGGATATTTGATGGGAACAGGTGATCCTGGACTGGAGACTCTTCCAAGGGCATGGTGGGTGTGAAGGAGGGCCCCAGAAGAAGAGTATACCCCAATTATACCCGCTACAAGCATGATTCACACATGGGAACTTCAGGAACCGTGGAGAAGCCAATTATCTTTGCTACCTCAGCCCTTGAGATCTCATGTATTGCCCACCTCCGTGTTTGACCTAACAACCTCTTGCCAGGTAAAATACTTTCCACCCCTCCAAGGGTCACAGCGTCTGAGGTCTACAGCCGAGTGTTCCTTACTGTGCTGTAACCTGCCTACTTGAGGTTTCCAACAGTATGTTTGAAAGAATCTTCACCTATGTTTTTTTTATTTTGTCATAAAACATTATGAAACCATTATCATGTTGAAATCTGGAATTTGGGGTGACCTATTTCTGTGTCCTTGCAAACTATCAAAACTCAACCGCTAACGACTCAGATCTTCCCTTTATCACTGGAGAATTTTCTTTTTGATTCTAATTTTAAAATTCATACTAGATATTGAATAAGTGTATTCAATATCACTAATATTTGATTCCAGAATAAATCACCCCTTGTATGTTAGAAGTAAGAGTTGTGCATGTGGCTTTTGTTTGTGTGTGTGTTTGTTTTGTGATTGTTATCGTTTTTTGGTTTGTTTGGTTTTTTTTGGTTTTGGGTTTTTTTGGCCAGTGAAGAAGTATGTGCCGGAGCTGTGCTTTGAAACTTCATTAGCTACACAGTAAGGTAACCCAAGCGGCGAGGCCGTCCGAGCACAACATGGTAAATACCCCAGGATGCTCAAAACAGCTGTGATGAGAAGATTTAGAACCAGGAAGCAGAACAAGAGCATTAAGAAGTTGTTCAAAGAAAATGTCTGTTTCCTGTTGTCCATTTTTAGGTTGTTTTATTTTTCTGTTTGGTAAAAGAGAGAAAAGAGAAATGGGAAGAGAGAGAGAAGTAGAGGATGTGGAGGTAGGACTCGACAAGGGAGAGAGAGAAGATGATGAATAAAGCTGGTAGGCCAGGAACTCAAAGAAGAGTCCTCCAGGAGCAACAGTCCGAGGGCCAGAGTGGGTGGGGGGCAAGGCTAGCCAAGACACCGCCCTTAGTCCTGCACTGCAGGAGGTTCCGTAGAGGAAGTCTATGAGTGAAACACAAGTCTGAATCCTGCAGGTGAGGGGTAAGGAGCGGGCGCTAGGAATGAGGGAATCTGCCCAGTGAAAGAGGAAATTCACCCAGAAGCCATGTTCCGGTGTGTGGTGGAAAGAGCTATCCAGGTCTTCATCTTTCCCTCAGAGTTTTCTCTCTGCCTCCACACTGTCAGTGGCCGTTTGCCTTGCATCATTTCTTTTTCAATTTTATTTTCTTTTTCCATTTTTCCTCTTCATAGAAACCATGCATCAGAAGACTTTCATCTGGGTAGCAGGAGTGGGAAGGAGCAAGTACTGTTAAAGTCCAAGGTCGTTTGTCTCCCCTCAATAGAGACAATGTAAACCCAGAGAAGAGGAAGCCTGGAAGTTTCCTCCCCTTTGCTCAGTATGCCCAACTAAACATAGATCCTATACTGTCTGTCTCACAGGGACTGTCTGCCCTAATAACACCCCTCCTGACATCATCTGACCCTGAACTCCCTGTGCACACTCAGTGGCTGTCCATTTTGTTTTTTGCCTAGTGTCTAAGAGACTATGAAATCTTTTCATCCCCTTCCTGCCAGGATAGATCCCATTTCCCTGAGCAGGACTCCCCAGAGCTGGGAAGAGAGGCGAGTCTCCTTACCTGCTCTTGCTGTTCATGGTGTTCATGCTGAGTCCCTCACTAGTCCCTTATCCCTTTTCTCCAAGGCTGTGAGACGTTCTCTGAAAATGAGTGACTAAATAAAGAGCAGCATTCTTCAACGGAGGGGAATATGAAAACGAAAGTGCTTGGCTCACAGCAGTGAATCAACAACCATAAAAGTAGTATCTGGATCTGAGCAAATGGGAGGGCTTGTCAGCACTTCCCAGCCAGAAATGTCCAACATTTGCTTGCAAAAGACCTTTGTAACTACTTGCTGTTTGGGAAGTGTCCATTAGACACGGGCACTTTTTCTATAGGTGGTGACTGAAGGCTGGTCCTGTGTGGTCTTCTCAGATGGGGAGGCAGGATAGTATTTTTTAAATCTAGTTGCCTAAAATAAGTATTCTCGTGGGTCCAGTCTGTCTTTTAGAACTAGTTAGTGGGAGAAAGGGCATGTCTGCCATTCTCCTAAACACCCAGAGACTTCTACTGTCACTCAGTTCAGCCAGGATGGGCTCTGCTTATTGTAAGATGTTTCAGGCCAGTAACGATGGCTTTATATAGATTATTTTTTCTAATGTCATTTTATAATTTTATTCCAAATCTTCCTATCCTTCCATAACATTTCAACTTCATTGTTCCTGAATCTACTTCAAACTCATTTATTATTATTTTTTTTTATGAGAATATCATCCAAACTCTTGGCAAAATGCCTTGAGTCATGTTAAACCTGTATTTCCCCAGAAACAATATGTGGAACACTGAAGCAGCTCCCAATAAGGTTTATTGTGGTAAAAGTGGCAGGAATGTCCCTTGTGCCCTGCCTGCATCTTCTGCATCTCTGCTTCTCTGTCACAGAACTCTTCCCGCCCCAGGCTTGGGGACAGCTAGTGCGTCTCACGAGGGCTTCACTGTGTGGTGATGGAAAGAGATGGCGTTCTCTTTAAAGCATAGAGCCTGATGGGAGAGGTCCTTACTGACCCTCCAGATTCTCCATGGCCTCCTATCCCAGCTCCTGATCTTCCCCTTCCACTGGTGATCCTGCCACGATGCTATTTGCTGTGGTGTGACCCATCAGAAACTGAACCTGCGAGGCTGCCTATCTGGCTCTTCAGCCACACGGCTGAGCCGTATCAGCTTTCGACTTCACAAAGCACCTGATGCCCAGGGCTTGTTTTTAGTAATAGAAAACTAGTACACGAAATCAGCAAACTGATTCCGCAACAAAACTCTGCTCATCTCCCAATTAATCACTTGTAATTTTTGATACTTTTCCTTCACAAACACTTTTTTTTGTGTGTCATCGTTAGATATAACACCACTTTCAGCTTAAATTTATTTTTTAAATCTGGATGTGGGGTTATTACTTTTGTTCATTGTTTCCAAAACCCAACTCTTCGTTGTGTTGACTTTTTTTCTGTTGTTTTCTAATGTCTGTTCATTTATCTCTGCTCTAATCTTTATCATTCCCCTTTCCCTGACAAATTAAGCTTGATTTGTCCTTTTTGTAGTTCCTTGAAATTTTAATTTTGAAGTTAAGCTAGTTTTATGCTTTTCAAAGTGTTTCGAGGAGCATCCAACAGAAAGTGGAGGGAATCTAAAGAGCAGCTGCAGAGGCAGAGGGTCTGGAGCAAGACTGGATCTGGACCCGAGAGTGATTGGACCACAGGAGCACGGGTTTAGAGATGAGTTCCATCTCTAAAGGGCTGGAGCTGGGATTCCCTGTGAACCACTCTTTTAAGAATTCCTGAGCCAGCGGTGCTGCCCAGCAGAACAAACTGCGGAGAACTCAAGTCAAGAACACAGCCTTTCCACTCTTAGCTAACACTTGTCAAACTGTCATGGTTGTGACTACAGCGGACTTCCCCCTCAACATGAATTCAACCAAAGACAAGCCACCAGAAAGACTCATGTTTTTTAAAACACAAGAACAGAGGTAAAGGAGAAGAGTTAGGACCAAGAGGACACACACACTCCAGCAGATGCACATAACACAACAAAACTACCCACACACTCATGTATGCATGCACACACATGTGCAAACATGCACACAGAAATTATACACCACAGAAGACAAATGAATGCAAAACAAAGAATAATACTAAAATAATAACACTGAAAAAAAATCCAAAGCAATCAGATTTTTTATTGCTGTTATTATTTCTTATTGCTATTATTATTAACTTAAAAGCCAGAAGAGCAAGGATTGATATACAAGTCTTTAAAGTAAATTATTGTCAAGCAAGATTTGAGTATTCAGAAAATTATGTGTATTAAAATAGAGAAATAAGAATATTTCAGGACAAACACAAGTTAAGGCCATTCATTACATCCAAGTCAGGACCGCAGGAAATCCTTAAAGGAGCACTCTACAGAGAGGAAGAAGGAAATTGCATTCACAAATACAAAGGTCAGAGTATAGTTCTCGAAAGCCACGGATGGACAGAGGACGGAGCAAAGGGGGAACTCATCTTGAATGCAGTAAACAAGTATCCGGTGCTACCAAGAGAGGAAACAAAATCTAACAACCAGCAAACAGAACAGCAAACAATAAAACCCAAACAATAACAAGATCTTCTCAGCCATAGCTGTGAATGTAAATACCCTGAACTCCAATTAAAAGACACAGATTACAGGACGGGATTTGAAAACACGTACAAACTACCTACTGTCTCCAGGAAACACACCCAGCTCAAAAGATATCCATAACCTGAGAGCCAAAGGTTAGAACTCAAACCACTAAGCAAACAGAACACGTAAACAAGTTGATGTAGCAATTCTCATATCTGTAAAGTAGACTTTAAGCCAAACCTAATCGGAAGAGGTAAAGAGGGTTCGTTGGAATGTATCAATAGAAGGAATGATTCCAATTTGTCAGGTGGGCATAAGCATCACAAATCTGCAACAACTTTTATTCCCTTGATTTCAAAACAGTGTTGGATGCCAGCTCCGGCAAGTCGGACAGTTCTTGAGAAGAGGAGTGAGGATTAAGAAAAAAGAGACAGAGATGAACGATTCGGGAAGGCTGACTGTGAGAACTGCAGCAGCCCAGATTTTATACATATATACATATATATATATATATATATATATATATATATATATAATATACATATTATATATATGTGATTCTCAAGCATGAGAAACAGTCTACAAGCCATGCAAACAATAGCTGACATTGACACAAGAAGCCTACTTGTTATCTAGGCACTGTCCTTTCCAAGAGGAACACCCTGGGCTCGTAGCTCTGAGCATGAATGTGCTTTCCCACACGTTAGCAGATCAGGCAGCCTGCCAACTTCTGCAAAAGACCTTGTAAACAAGCAATGTGCTCAAGGTCGAGGAGCATTCGGCTTCTCTTCTCATGGCTCCTGACAAAACACAAACACTAGAAGACTTCAAGAGTCCAGACTCAATAACTGGAGAACACAGTATGCCGAGATAGGACCTGCAAATAGAAGTCCAGCAAGCAAACCTCAGAACTAAATCACTGAACAGATCAATGGGACTTGAAAGAAAGACATCTATAAAACATGCCACCAGACAGGAAATACACATTCTTCTAAGCAACACATTAAACCCTGTCTACAACTGATCACACTACAAAAGAGTAAACCTTAATAAATAAATAAATAAATAAATAAATAAATAAATAAATAATGAAATTAGGGACTAGAGAGATGGCTCAGTGGTTAAGAGCCTTTTCTGCACTTGCAGAAGACACAGGTTCTCCCGGCACCCACACAGTGACTCAGAACTGACACATTCTTTTGATTTCTACAGAGGCTACGTGCGTATGGTGCACATACATAAATGGAGGTAAACCACTCATGCACATAAAATAAAATAAAAAAATTTAAATTAAAAAAACAAAACCTCCTTACATCCTATCAAACCACAGCAGAATAAAACTAGAAATCAGCAGGACTAACCTCAGGAAATACAAAGATACTTGGAGATTAAACAATACACTTTAAAAGTGTATGTATTATATATATTATTCTTTGAAATTTTAAGCATGTATATCATGTCTTTGTATAATAATCATTATACAATCAATTCCTCTGGGTACCCCCAACCCCTTGGAAATTTCATTTTTCTTTTAAAAAATTTTTCTTTTTAAAAATTTTGTAATTAAAACTATCTCACTAAGTGCAATTAGCACTGCCTGTATGTGTATGGGTGTGGACTCACTCCTTGGACCATAGTCAACCTACTAGAGACCACATCTCTGGGAAAAACTGACCCTCCCTCTCCCAGAAGTCATCAACTGCTGATAGTTCCTCAGCTAGGGGTGGGGCCGCCTGAACAGCTCCCCACCTATTCTGGAACGAACAGCAGATCACTAAAAAATGAGGAAGGGAATCTGAAAATTCCAAGTATCAAATAAAAATGAGAGCACAACCCACCAGATCTTAGGAGATGCAACTAAGGCAGTCCCAAGAGGAAAGTTTATAGCTCTAAATAAATTTTAAAGCACCAGAGAGATCTAAAAAGAGAAAAATCTATGTACCCCAAATCTCTAGAAAATCAAGAGGATGCCAAATCCAAATGCAGCTCTCAGCAAGAAACAACCGAAACCAGGCCAAGTGTTAATGAAAATAGAGACTAAGAGAAGCCAATAGGCTTCAAGCAGATTCCTTGGTGATGTGTTCCCACATCCCAGAGATCTCCCTTGCCTTCCTATCCAGTGTCATTGTTTCTTACAAATGGCCCCTCCTGCTGTGATAACTATGTCTGCTCAAATCTTTGCCCTGGGACACAAGAACCTAGAACTCCAGGTGGCTACCCATCGACCCTGATCCCCACAGATATCATTATAGGGACTGGCTCTGGCCTCCCTCCCTCCGCCCTCTGCTCCTTGTGATTTCTATCCACTGAATTAAGATGAAACACAGAGAAAGACATAGAAGACAGAAGGAGTTTATTACAGAATGGCATGATCTGCTTTCCAGGTTGAGAGTCAGCAGTGAGCCAAGAGGCCATTGCAGAGAACGTTACTCATGGAATGACAGGAGATAGGGCAGAGAGATTGTCTAGAACACACTTTCAAGGGGAAGGGATGGACAGTGGCCAAAGGCACCATTGTGCTGATTTTCATGCTTTAGCCTTGTATCATTTCTTAAAGTTTGTGGAACAGGCAGCTTTTCTGGGCTATGAGAACTGCCTCCTCCAGTACCAACACACTAGGCAAGATATAGTCACTTGAGCAACAGTGGCACAGCTGGAGTGAGGCCTTCTCATCAGATGTAAGGCCAACTCCACATGAATTCACATCTGATACTAATTCACCCAGGGCTATGATCATGGCTACAAGGGAGGCAGGTCACAGGCCCAACTGGGAAGGCTACTGCTATTAATTTGTAAGATGGTTGTGATGTCCCTGGCTAATTGCCTTTTGAACATTTGTGTTTACACCACTGTTAACATCAGAGTCATCAGTCTTGAGGGCTGTGGTGCAGCTCCTCAAGTGACTGGTGCTGTTGCATAGTTGTCCAAGACTCAGCCACAGAACAAAATCCTCAGAAGTCTATCTTATTACCGTCAAGGTTTGGAGAACATTGCAAAAAAAACTGATAGAAAAAAATGTAAGGCTTAGAAGAAGAGATACAGTGCTGTGTGGTGATTTCCTCCCAATGAAACATCACATTAAGGCTCAGGGAATAAGAAAACAAAAAACAAAAAACAACAACAACAAAAAATCTTACAACTCAGGAAGATCCTGAAACTTACAGGATTTACAAAGCCCCTCCCCAAGGATAAAAAAGTAGTACCATTTCCTGCGGAGAGGAGGCTCTCCAAATGACCAAGTTGCCCAGAGTCATGCAGAAAGCTTCATGAATGCAGCTTTTGTGAGTCATAACCCAGGATATGGTGGGCTTTTCAATGATGCAGGTACCTTTGAGTCATATGTATTAACAGGCTCATTTGACTTAACCCAAGGAAGGGGAATCACAGAATGTCTCTGTTCTGTACGAGAAAACCTCTTCCTAGATAGTGATGGAAACCCACTAAGCACTGCTAAGGGAAACATCCCTGACCTTTTTATCCCTTATTCTTTTGGATACTGGCCAGCAGCCCAAGCATGCTTTCCCTGACACTACGGGTTTTCTTAATGATTCTCTGGATTTCCCCCTGAGGTCAGAGACAGCAGGAAAGAAAGTAGGTAACTGGGGACCAGTCCCTGGAAGTCTCTGAGCTCAACCTTCTGGACAAATCCCTTGACATGGATCACAGATGCTCCACAGATCGACGCCCCTGTGCTTACAGGTCCTCCATGGACCGAGGTCTCTCTGCTTGATGACGTTTAGATAATTAAACTATATCGGGATGGAGCTCCAGTGCTAGGAGGAGATTTGTCACTGGGAGAAGATAAGTCACGTTCTAACCCACACTCACTACAGCTTTCTTGTTCTATGAACATTTAAAATCACCCAGTCTCCAGCCACCTCAATGGCGCCCTCTCTTGAAACCTCTCCCTGCTTAGGGAGTTTTGCTTCTTTCTAACTTTCTAATAAATACATTGCAGTGTCCAATTCTCTAGCCTGTACATTTCCATGCTGAAGGACAGGTTCTCAGAATCATAGTCACTGCAGCTCTCTACCTGCAAGGTGTACAGCTGTTACAGCCTGACACTAAACCCCACCCACACCCCCACACCCCGCTTCCTGCCACAGAGCTGCTTGCTAACCTCAGTGGGAGCACGCTAGCTTTCTTGGACCCCAGATCAAAAAGCCATGACTGCCTTCCTCTTCTCAACCTCCCTCCTGCTGGCTGTGAATATTTTCAGCTTGACTCTCACACTAATAAAATTATCCTTCAGCTTCCTTTTAATTCTGCTTGTGAGTGACTCTACTCAAGTCTATCTTACTGAACCGGTGAGGTTATTGGCGTTACTTACAGGAATATGGGCAATGGTTTACTTACCAGGATACATGTGACAGAGATAAATACATTTACATTACTGAGGAGTCCAATGAAAAGTCTCAATAAAGATAACCTCAGTCTTTATCTAGTTCCACAGATCATACTCACAGAAGGCCACTGAGCAGGCCAGTACTGTGGACTTCATCCCCTTGGGACACCTCCCTCCCAAATCTCGGAAGTTCTTTCTCATTTTTCCTTAATAAATCTGTGTCCACACACCCCACCCCTTGCCCATATTTCCTTATTCTTGGGCATGAGACAACAGAGTCAAGGCTGGAAGCCACTGACTTGGAGTTACTTGGGTGAATGTCTTCCATCACCCTGTACCCCTCCAGAAGCGAAGGGGGGAATTTCTTGACTCCATCACACTTAAAGAAGTCACATCATTATGAGAAATGAGCATGGCCTTTCTGGGAGACGGTGATTGCACCTTCCCCCTGATGGGTTGCCATGTGCACTGTGAATATAGACTTGCTGCCTCCAACTTCTTCTCTCTGGTGTTACCCTTTCTTGGCCCGTCAGCTCTTTCACTTACAAAATTGGTGTTTAACAGGCTACACAGGGGGCAAGACTTAAAGCCGACTTCCAAGGAAGAAGAGAGAAGCTTCTCCCTGCACACTGTCAAAGAAGAGGTGTGAATGGAGAGGCAGACGAAGCACCCTTGCCTCCGAACCCTCTCAGTTGGTTAAAGTTGTTCCGAAGGGTCCTTTTGGCACTGACTTCCCAAAGGCCTTTCTCTCCCTCCATAGAAGTGGATCATATCACACCCCACCCCATCCCCACCATAAAATGGTGGCAAAAGATAATTATGGGATGTGTGACAGTTAAACAACTCACAGAATGGCCGATCAGCAAGACCGTAAGCCACGGGAGAGACCATCAGAACTGAAATGGAGTCATATAAGAGATGACATCACCTCAAACCAGAGGAATATGAGTCTGAAGCTATCTTGAACCATGTCGAGACAGAAAGACAAAAGCAATATCGAGGTGTGGAAGTGAAGGAAATCCTCCGGTCCCAGAGCCTAATTGAAGCTTCTCACCAGCTGAGGAGATAGAATCCCAGCACAATCCACAGCATTGGCTGTAAAGGCTGCTGACATCTGTTTCTGTGGAGATGGTTTATGTTGAGGAAACAAGGAACCAGACATGAGGCCTGAATGTATATGACCCTGTACAGGATCCCATTTTTCCTCAGACCTTTTGTTGGTCAGGAAGGGCCCAGAGGTTCCCCAAACAATACAGGCTTACCAATGCTCTTGGGTGTCTACCAGAATTAGATGGTAAGACATTACTGCTGAAGACGCCTCACACTCTGGTTGCAGGACATAGAGAAATTGAGCGGAAACTGTCCAGAACATCTCCTGCCAGCTACCTACCACTCACAGAGCCAGGGGAAGCTTTATGGGAGGCTGGGGGAGGGAGGCATCACCAGTGGTTACATTCGAATGCGGACATTTCCTGCTGTGCTGGGTGGTGGAGAACAAGTCACTCAGTCACTCCTAGCCAGTGGCTTTTAACTTTGAGTTTTGTTGTCTCATGCCAAGAGGAATAAGGAATCACAGAAAAGGAGTGAGCAGCCTGGGGGAAATAAGAAGGAACTCCCAAGATGGGGGAGGGACATCCTCAGGGGTGGAACTTCCCTATGCTGCCCTGCCTTTTACAAGCACCCACTTGGGGAACTGGGTAAGGACCGAGATTATCTTTATTGGGATTGTTTCTCGGACCTTTGCTGCCTTTGTGTCACACTGGATCGACTAAGCTGGACTTGAATGAGATCAAGTTCTTGTTCTGTTGCCAATGCCCTATCTGTGATGAGTGTTTGCTCATGTCTCCCAGGAAAATCACAGAATTCTGTGACTTGTGACAAATTGTGAATTTTAGTTTTCAAAACCACCAGAGCCTCACCTCAGCTGATCTCTCTCAAGAAAGACCAATGCTATCATAAAATCTTCTAGTGATTGTGACAGTGAGCTGCTATTCTCATATTTATTCAGATATGCCCCCAGACACATGGCTTAAGACACACACAAGACCACTTCTCCTAATTGCAATAAAAGGACCCTTTATAGGATTCTTCCTTTCCTAGAAGCTGCCCTCTGTATTTCCGTCTATAATATAGACTCTACATGGAATATTCTTTTTTCTCATGTATATGGCTGTGTGGTGTGTATGCATGTATCTGTGTATGTGTGTGTATGTGTGTTTGAGCTCATGTGTTTGAATTCACATGTACTTGTGTGTGTAGGTGTATGGAGATTTGAGTTGACATTGCATGTCTTCCTTGATTGCTCGCTATTGGAAATAACAACAGATTCAAGAGACTAGAAAAAATGTAGCAGATTTAAAAAAAAAATTTTTTTT
>JAMJFZ010000201.1:0-50856 GCA_026225945.1 Cricetomys ansorgei | reverse complement strand
CCTTAATTGCAGAATTACAGATCTGTGGGCACATTTGTGCAGCAATTTTTTTTTCTTTTGATTAATGACTAATGTAGTAGGGACCAGCCCACTGGGGGTGGTGCCATCCTTAGATATGGGTCCAAGGGATTATAATAACGATACCTGAGCAAATTCTTAGAGGCGACCTAATAAGAAGCATTCCTCCATGGCCTTTGCTTCACTTTCCTGCATCCCGGTTCCTGCCTAGAGTTCTTGCCTTGCCTTCTTTCAACAATGTAAGATGAAGTAAACCTTTTCCTTCCTGAGCTGATTTCAGTCTATGTTTTACACAGTAACTTAAGCCAACTAGAACCCCAGTTAAAGAGCCACCCTACCAACGTTCTTCTGATTCCCACATTCACATCACCTGTGCCCTGCTATTGCCGCCTCTATAGCTCCTGCCTGTCCCTCCTTTCATGGTCGCCTTCAACTTTGCTGAGTTCTGCAGTTATTTCACTTTACATAATCTAATCTAAGTTTTAGAGCTAGGAGCTAAAACAAGAGACAGCAGGTGGCATTTGTCTCTCCGGGTTACCTTACTCAGTATAGTTTTGCAAATTTCACAAATTAATTCTTCTTTATTGCTGAATAGACTATCATTGTGTGTGTGTGTGTGCCCTTCCATCAGCCATCAGCTGAAAGCCATGTATGTTGTTTCCATTTACTCTCTATGTGGGCAGAATGGCAAGTTGCATCGCAGAGCAAGTGCCTGTGAAATAGGATGTGTAGTCCTTCGGCATGTACAGGATAGCCAGGTCGTGTGGTAGATGCCTTATTAGCTTCTTGAGAATTCTCCTTTATGAATGTATTTGGATAGGATCACCATTGTTTCCCACTTCACCTTTATTCCAACAAAGGATCATGATACACAGTATTGAGGAGGTCTACAAAGCACTGATAATTTTTGCTACTATTTCAGCACAGCAGCTGCTCTGTATGACTATAATAATAGAAACGACAATTTGTATTTTCAGAATTTAGGAGAATCTCTGCCTCTGCCCTGATATATGAAACACTCTCCAAATGTATCTGTCCTCTGGCTAGGCAGAGAATCTCATTTTGGAGCTTTTTCGATCATTATAACAATTATTACCTTAACCCATCCTGTACGAAATACTTTCTGCCCTGCCTATAGGCTCTTATCATCAGGTTATTATAACAATTGAGAGAGCAGAACCAATCACTATAAAGGCTGATGAATCCTTTACCAGTTGTGTCTTCATTTACAAGAAATGTATCACCTTTGTGAGGAGAGATCCCGAAACATTTCAAACTGTGTAAATGAAATATCTAATGATTAATTTTAATGGACTACTTTGAAGATGAGATGATCATTTTTCTTGACTTTTAAAAATTTATAAAGATATTTATTTGCAAATTTTCTTATAAAATTATCTTTAATTTACTTATAAATGTATTTATTATGTTATTAACACACATGATCACAATGCATACATACATATTAGCACACACACATTATATATATATGTATATATACATGTATATACATATATATATGTATACATATATATACATATATATATATGTAATTCTATTACATTCCCTTTTTTTCCAAGAAAATCCATCCTTTTCCAAACTCTCCTATGTTTATGTCTTGTGTGTGTGTGTGTAGACCCACTGGGTTTAATTAGGGCTGCCCACATCTGTACGAGTTAGGGTTAGTTATCTCCTCTACTTAACACCTGCACAGAAATAAGCTCAGTTTCGTCTGTGTGCTGGGCTTATGTAGAGTAAACTGCTGCCATTATGTTTATTTCAGTATGTATATTTCTTGCCATAGTTCATTATAAGTTCTGAAAAATAAGGAACTCACATCCCTATCATCAGTCTCAATATATTACACAGTCTCTGTTCAACAGTGCATAGTTAGATGGTGAAAGTAGGGCTCAGTCGTGGAGAGCGCTTGCTACTTGTGGAGGACCTGAATTTGGATCTGAGCACCCACACTGCGCAGACCACAGCTGTCTGTCTCCAGGTCCAGGGGGATGCAGCACCGCATCCTGATCACAAGAGGCACCTGCGTCACACACAAATAAAGATTTGCAAAAACTGGAAAAAACTTCAATAATGCATTCTTAAAAAACTTAAAATAGAGGTCAAAAACTCAAAGTTTTACTAAGAGAGTATTAATTTTTGTATAAGTTTTGTTTCTTCCTTATATATATTTGAAGCTACTTTTAACAACTTGATTAATTGTACTAAGCTCTATGTACCACAGGTAGTGAAAGCCTATATTTGAATAGAATTTTAATGTGATGATTGTCTCTAGCCATTTCCCAATGACCTAAATGTCCAACTATAATTTGCTGTCTGGGAATATTGATAGTACTCCTTCCTTAGACACTTTCTTGCTTTTTGCTTTTTCTGTCCCTTTACTTTGTATTCAGTCTGTTCTATTTTATTTGTTTGTTTTGTTATTTGTCCCTTTTCTTTTTTTTTGTGACCAATGAGACGGATTCTGTTCAAATATGCTTTAAGTGTGTAAGAAGCAGCACAGTGATTTAAAGGATATTTGAGAGAATGAAGAGAAATTGCCACAATTCTTGAGACTATCACTGGTGCTTAAATCTCAAAAGCCAGAGGATAACAGACATTCAGCATTATATATTATTCTCTTATACAGTAGTTAATCTGATTCCCCAAATTGTCCAAGAGAAATTCTTACTGATTAAATTTTCTACATGATTTTGAAATAGAGTCAAGTGTGTTGAGTGTGTAAAAGCCAATGCTGAATCTCAAACAGTGGGAGGAATCACTGTGGGAGATGCACACGGCTGAGGTGTCATTTCTTTTCCTTGCATAGGATTAAAAGAAGATTCTAGAAAACAGCACAGACAAAAGGCTTACTTGTTTGTTACCTCTGTCTCTGTCTCCCTCTCTTTGAATCTCACTTCCCCCCTTCTATCAATTCTTTGAAAATGTTTCATTACTCGTTTTGATCATATTCCAACCCCACTCCTGTAAGTAAAACCCAGTTGTTCATAATGCATATAGGAAACATAATAGGTACAGGAAAACACATTTTATATATATATATATATATATATATATATATATATATATATATATATATATATATATATATATATATATATTCTTATTATCTTGTGAATATTTAACTTTTATTTCTAAATACAGTTATCAGTTTTTAGGTGAGCATATTTATTTACCATCTCATATGGGACTGGTTGTGATTTCCTTCCATTTCCATAAAAGGAAGACAACAACCCAAGAAAGAGTCACAGCATTTGATAATGAAGACGACGTAGTAAAATGACTAAGGTGACTAGAAAACCATACTTTCTGACCTTGCACTTGGAAACTAATTCAGTTTTTCTGCATTTCCTCAAAATATAAGGTGTACCTTACAATGCTAGAGTGAAGAATTTCCTTTTTAAGACATCTTAGGAATAATGTTGAAATAGTTTTGAAGTTAACATAGAAATGTTAAAGATTTAGGAAATACATAAAACATTTTATAACATGTGCAGAAACATACAGAAAATACTTTCTATAATTAAAAGGAGTAAGGAGCCCTTTAGCCTAGATAATACTACTTGTTTCTAGGCCACAGCCATATAGAACAAGTAATAATTACATTTTTAATAAAATAAGAATAGCATTCACTAGAACAGAAATCAGACTTTCACAACTTCTCTCTACAAATGGAGTCAGTGCATGAGATAACTTGGTTTTAATTTACATAAATTTTATTTCCTAGATTATGTGCAGATTAATATCATTAGTATATTTGGAGCATATAATGACATAGTGCAGGTGACGCTAGATAAGAAATACAAACAAACATAATTAGAATGTGACCTTATAACTACTCCTAGGACCATGGTTTGGAGGAAGAAAACTATAAATTCACATTCCCCTCAACAATCTGTTACTTTGTAGAATCTAAATTGCTTCATTGTGTCTGTCTCCTAAAGACCTCACTCCATGGCCCCCCGTCAGCCTGCATTCTAACATCCCTGCTATGCAGGAAACCCAGCATTGACTCTTCTTGAATCAAATGTTTTCTCATTTGAATAATTATGACAAAATGTAGCAAATACTATGATAGACAAAGAAAAGAAAACATGAAATGCTTGAGAGTCCTGCCAGGACTACTTCAGGGAGAAATAGTTAACATTCAGCTGCACCACATCACAGAGTCGGCAGATAACTGTGTGCCTAATTTAGGTAGCATTTCTTTAAAACTATCCAACCTGTGCTCTAATTACACAATCAAGTACAAGACGTTTCCTTCGTGTGTCTGTGGAAATTCACCACTGGGATGAAAATGGAATCTGGGATGAAACAGGGAAAGCTATGCTCAGGGTGAGTAGTCTGATAGGCAGTTCATTGTTATGAAAACCAGCCAAGTCAACTACTACCACTGGCTTTAAAGCAGATTTTAATTTCCCAGAATTTGATAGGAGACTGAGGTCCTAGATGTTTTAATTTATACTGATTCTAAACTAGAGAACTGTTTGAAAACACTAAGTGGGAAATACCCAAAGTGCCTCAATATAGGAGGAACATTAATGTTTTAATTATATAATTATATAGTATATACTATATAATTATAGTACAGGGAACCTGGACTATAAAGCATGTATCAAAATAGTTATATTCCTACTTTGTTCAGTTTTCCAAGCAAAGACAGATGTATCTATTGTAGTGGTAGATTCAGGGTAAAAGGGTGTTTATTCCTTTCCTAATTCAATGACAGGTCCAAGACCTGGAGCTCTGGAGGTTTTCATTCTCCATACAGCCTACCCTTTAAGCCTAAAACTGGATAGCATCAGCCTCAGCTTCTGTACAATCTAATCAACCTTTGAGGCTTACCGCTGACTGAGCCACTCTGACTAGCTCCTTCTGAACACGAATCTTCTGTTTCAACTCAACTCATTTGTTGTTCTGGCTCAAACTGATCTTCTGAGCTGGCTGACTGTTTCTGACCAAACTCTTCTGGAGTTTCTGGAAGATTCTCTGACTCCCTCAGACTGAACTGCTCTGCTGTGCTTCAGACTGGCTCATTCTTCCTGTCTGACACTGACTTCTGCAGAGCTGCCTCTGTGTCTCTGTCTCAGACTTCTCAGATTTCCCAGTCAGACCACTTGCTTCATACTGCCTGCTATAACTGATTGTGCTCTGAGCTGAGAGATTTATCATAAGTTTTGGGCATGTCCTCACTCTGACTCACTGTGCTAACTCTTCTTCTGATTAGTCCTTAACTTCACTTTGTCCTTCAATGTCCTATCCAAGATGTCACCTACTATCAGACACCGAATCCTTCAGATTCTGCTTTCTGTGTCAGCTTCCACACTCTGTTTCTGTCTTAGAGATTAAAGATGTGGACCACCACTGCCTTCTGAATACTGGGATTAAAGGTGTGTACCAACATTCTTAACATTCTACATTTCATCAGGACCACACAGGCCTCTAAATAAGATTCCTTCATATAGATCCCTGGAATATAGACCCTTCTATCTTTCACATAGGCCTATTCCTCTAAATATATTTAATAGAACCTACAGGCTCTTTGACTAATTTGTTAAGAAATTTATTTTTAAGCACAGATTTTGTCATCATCCTGCTAGATAAACAAATGTTGAAGTCTTACTTTGGTGGACAGAAAGTTTCTTTGTTACGAAAAACTATACATTCACACATCCACATGCAGTGTTCCAGCCCTCCGGTGCATTAGTCTGTAGGACACATGGAGTCCAATTTCTCCCATCACAAACTCAAAATCTTTGCCCGCCCTTCTTGGACTTATGTAAGGTTGGAAATCTTATCACACAGAGTATGGGATGATGCAGTCAGAATTACTGTTACAAATTTCCAAAAATTTCCAAAGAACGCTGCTCAAGGTAGGTCATACCTTACTGCAATGCAATAATTTCTGCAATAACAAATTATCTACAATATCTCCATCCTCTGAAGCCATTTAGTTAGTTACAAATTTCAAATAATATCTCCTGTCCTTTCCCATTTTCTAAATTGTCTTTTCTGCCAAATAGTCAATTCTAATGCATTTGATGTATCTAAGATGACAAAATATTAGATGAGAAATATTATAGTTTATTAACATCCCAGTGCATTTGGCAGGATAGGTAAAATCACAAAGCCCTATTGCTACATTTGGTATACAATGGAATACATAACATACTAGGAAATGCACAATTGAATAGTTTGAGTCATTCTTCCCAAATGTACTCAGAATTGAAGGAAGGTGTTGGCTGCACAGGACACATGGCTGTCAGCATCAGTGAATGCAAGCACACTTAGCAACAGTCGTGCCACCTACACTGTCTGCTGTACATCACTTCTGCAGCAGCAGACAAAGGCAGAAATAGCTGAAAAGTGAGGACAGTTCACTGTCAGCACAAACAATTACATACTGTGTGGTGTATGGCTGTTTGAATTTAAGTTAATTATTGAATAAACTAATTATAATTTTTTTAAATATATTTTAAATTTTTAAAATTTAGTATTTTAAAATATAGACATACTTTCTTCCATCTACGCTTATCCATTAATGTTAAGATGGGGAAACCAGGGGCAAGCTATTCTGTGTAAAGTGTCAATTTTCATGTTAAAGAATATTCATAAAGGCACATTATTTTGATAAGCTAATAGACTGTCAAGTGCTAACATCACATGCAGTCTCCTGTGCATACTAGGTACCAAATATATTTTGCTAGGTTTTAATTTAGCTTACTAAACATACTACTAAATATTTTTCTATTATAAAATTCTGATGAGGAGTCTGAAGAAATGGATTACCAGTTAAAAACATATAGTTCTCTTGTGGAGTACCTCAGCTTAATTTCCAGCAATCCACCTTGGTGTCCCCAAACCTGTTGTAACTCCAACTCCATGGTATCTGATAATTCTCAGCTCCCCCCAGGTGTCCAAAATACATGTTTACAAACACACACATATACAATTTAAAACCAATAAAAATAAATCTTTAAAAATATCTGATAACAAGCTTTTATAACCAGCTTTCTTTCAAGTTAGCATATTCTTAGTATGTGTTCAATGCATTGCAAGTGTTTGAAACTGTTTATGTTACTATGTATAATAACAGTGTTCAACTCTAAAAGAAACTTCAATCAATCACTAAAGGAGATATCATTATCTTTGTGTGTTTGTTGTCCTTTTCATGTGCTGTCTAAGTTTGCATCAATAATATGTAACTCTGGGAATAGGTGATTTTAGTTTTGTTTCTGTTTTTGCCTTTTCCCTAATGTACCCTAAGGAATTATAAAGAGACATCTTCAAAGAGGTCCAACAGAGAACTGTCCCATGGGTTATTCTTTTGTTGGTCATGGGGTTTAATTTTCCCAAGGCCATCACAGAGAGGCATGCTCACTCAGAGCAAATGGCATTCCTTTGAGATTTGCATACGTCGTTCAATCCCAATATTTTCATAACCCTTATGAAAATCTCTGAGAGCGTCTATGTGCTGTGGCATTCTCTTCAGCTGCCATCTCACTGGTTCCCAATGGCTCTCTGATAAGAATGGGTCACAGAGTTCATTTCATCTGAAAGTCAAGACGTTTTACATATCTGTAGGTTACCTCAGGTTCCGGAGTGTTGTTTGGGGTTCAAAATTATTTTTATTACAGACTTTTATATCTTACTCTGAAATTTTCCAACATGTTTAACTTTGACTTCCTATTCACATTAAAATAAAAGCTTTGAACACTATGTGATTTCTTATGAAGGACAGGATAAACTGATCTAGAACCTTGTTGTATGGCAAAAAGCAAACAAACAAAAATCTAATTTTCTGTATCTCCTGTCCCTTGCTTTCAGAAAGATATTTATTATGAGTAATTTACCATATACAGAGTAATTTTGCATGTGATACTCATGCTAATAATTTTTTGATTTTAGTACATTAATTTTATTCAAGGAACATCTGAAGGTTATCTACATTTAGACCTTCATGCTCTTCACTGTTTTAAGCAAGAGCAGTTATTTCAAATTTGATTGGGAATAAATGACTTGAGAGCACTGTAATTGAAGACCGTTGGTGGGCTTGAAAAACTGAAGTTTATGCTTTTTCCCTTCCACTGATACAGTAAAATGAATGAAATATGAAAATTTTGTAATATTATTAGGAAAAAGCAAAAATAATTTTCTGTTTGTAGACAAAATTAGCTTCCTACAACAGAGAAGCCTTATTTCCAAGCTTAGATGTAAGACAAGAGCCATCTGTTTGGCATCATCTGCACAGTGGGAATAGCAGACAAATTGAGATTCCAGCTGAGACTTTGGTTGCTGAACCACAAGGGCCCTCAGTTCAAACTCAGCCTTTTCCACTCTCCTTCAGTTTGCTGCTGGTTCCACTGTCTAGTATGGTGCGTGTCCTGATGATGGTTCTCTCTGCTGAAGTCTATCAGGGTTTGCACCTATAAATATGCCTGCATCTCTTCCTTGGTGAGTCGCCCCATAGGCATTCTGCCACACTAATATCATCTTATTCGTCACTCATACTGCATTTGTATACCTTCATGTGCGTATAGAACATTTTTATCCCACCTTTTTACTTTAGACAATTCTTTTTTTCTCGCTTAGTGCCTGTCACTCACAGGTAACATATAGTTTGTTATTCTTATTTAGTACTGAAATCTCTGCCTTTTAATGAAAAAGTGTAGTGCAATTATACTTAATATAATTATTGGTATGATTACTGTAGTCACTTCCCTTATATTCATTTTAAATGGACTCCATTATAGTTTATACTCCTTCTCATTTTCTGACTTTAATTCTGTTTAGAATTATATTTTTGGTGAGTTAATTTTACTCTTTTAACATTAAATCTTATTCATAGCTAAATAGGTTATATAAAATATACTGCCGCATTAATAAACTCAATTACTAGCTCTATCACAGAGAAGTCTGAGATAAAAATAAAGCATTATTGTATTTGGCTTTCAGGTATCCTGTAATCAGGCTGCAACTTAAATTTCATCTTTTTAATCTTTCAAATTCACCAGGCATTCATTAAAACTCAGGTTAATGCCATAGTTCAGGATCACATCACCTTTACTAGATAAAGTTTAATTGCTTCTTCACCAGATCGTATTTCTATTCTTTTACCCCAATTGCTCAATCTTATATTAAACTTGTAGAGATGTAAGTTCTGGTTTAATTAAATAGAAACATGTGTGTCTTGTGAAGATCAAATCACTTTAAAGCCAGTGCTTCAAGTATGTATGGATGTAATATGAATTAAAACAATAAAGCAGTGAGGGATTGTGGTTGAAAGCCCAATACCACTGTTTCAAAAGTATGTATGTCTAAATTGGTTTTCCATAGCCTTCTGAATACTGGATTACAGGTTATGTCTAAATTCCATCCAGACCACCCAGGCCTCTGAATGTAGCCCCTGGAATGTAGACCGTAGCTTTCACACAGGGCTATTTCTCTAGAGTAAGTAAACAAATGGAGTCTTGATTGTTTGGAAGGAATTACAGTGAGGAGAGAGGTTAGTGAGGGTGTGTGGGAGATTGCATGGGATGAGCCTTACAGTAATCAGAATATATTTTATACATGTTCAGTATTGCCAAACACACACACACACACACACACACACACACACACACACACACACACAATATTAAAAAAGAAAGATCAAAGGTTTTTTCACCTATTTGGAAAGGAAATTTAACTTCCTAAAGGAACCTATTTCTACACTAGGCTTATTGAGAAACTTAAAGCCATTTCACTGGACCCACAGAAATATGTAAGTTGAAATCTGGTAGAAAAAAAGTGTTTAAATATTTGAAAGCATCATAATTGGCATGACATTTGCACAGAGGTTATTTTTAATTTAAGTGGTTTGTCATAGGATTTGAGCAAGACAGAACATTTATCTTCAAAGTGTTTCCTTCAGAAGTATTTTATGCCTATTATACTAAATGGAGAAATTAAATGATGATATTAGCAAATCTATTTTAATATGAATTAATTTATGGTGTTTTAAAAATAAAAATTCAAATTGAACCTGAGCATATTTAGTCTCTGACTAGATTGGATATCACTGTTTTAGTCTGATATTTAAAAACTTCTAATATGTTATCACATATTTACTAATACAAAAATCATTGCTGTGTTAAGTCAATTATGAATTGGATATTGAGTAAGATTTCCAGGTAAAGTAGAAATAACCTTTTTACTCAACCTACCTACTTTGGTATATATGAATCTTTCTGGAACTGTTGTGGTTGCACATTGGTAAACATATTACAGTGACACAGATTCATATCTGCTCATTGAGTTTGAATTTCTTAGAAGGGAATTAGTGATTGTACAGCTTTGTACAGCTTTGAAAATATATTGTGCATTTTATAAACTCATTTGCATTTTCTCTTATGTCAACATTTTTTAATCTTCAAAATTCACCTCTTCATAATCTTGCCCTCATTCACATACCCTGGAAAAACACCATTTTCTTGATGTTTTCTCGTATATACCCACTGTAAATGTTGTCATCAATAACTGTATAGATAGAAATTTCAGTAAATCTATAAATCGCCTTGAGCACTACAGTTCTTTTTGACCATTATCAATTCTTTACTTCATTAATTCTTTTTTGATCTTCTTGGGCTCAAACTTATCAATATTTGGTAGCCTTTCAGCAAAACAATCTGCCTTCTATTTTGTTAAGCCTATTGCTATGATTTTATGTATGATTAGTAGGATAAATATTATTCTTTTAGAAAATTGTATGGAAGTAATTCAATGTTGACAGACAGGCATGGAATTGATTTTTATATATTTATTTTTAGCCTGAAATTGTTTAGTTTAATGGTTATAACAGACTTTTAGATGTTTTTGTCATTAAAAGTGTGCAATGTGCAAAGACAATCTTACCTTATGAATTCTTATTCCTTTCTCTTTGTTGAATCTTCAGTGCATTTTTCTGAATTAAGGTGTCAAGTTGGCCCTTACTCCATTATTTCTTGATTTTTTTACAAAAATTAAAATAAGAAAATTCTAAAATTCATATGTGACCACGTGAGATTATAGGTAAAGTTTCTGTGGGAGAGATGCATCGCATTGACTACACACTGAAACACCTATTAATGAGGAGAGATCTTCCAATATTGGTCTCTCCATTCCAGTCCCAGTTATTTTGGAATCAGAAAGGGATAAATCTAGGTTGACTGTGCAAATGCTTCTTTATAGATTGATTACTAAATGATTTCTGGAGGCTTATGTGTCCAAGGTTTGAACTGCAGGTCGTGGTACTCTTGTGAGGTGGCTGTATGCTGAGCATGCTCGCTCTCTTCATCGATGCAATAAACCCTTGATGGCTTAACAGTTTCATGCTGTTATTGGGAAGTGGTGGGAAAGAGAGGACAGGCCACTGGTCACTGGCTGTGTGACTCAAAGGACATGTTTGCCCCCACCCTCCTTTGGTCCCTGCTTCTTAGCCACCATGAGATGAGAGGCTTTCCAGTGCTCTCACATCCTACCATAATGTTAATGTGCTCTTATTTCAGACCCAAATCAGGAGCCAAGTGACCACAGATTGGAACTCTGAAACAGCGTGGCAAAAATGAATCATCTCTCAAGTTTGATTTTCCCCAGTACATTGTCACAGTGACAGAAACTCTCTAGCAGAGAGAGTTAGAAATGTTATCCATTGGTTTTCCTTAAAATTTGGCCATATTTTATACCAAGCTTCTTTTTATTTCAGAGCTGGTTATTAGTAATAACTGTACTGTCTTGAAATCCCTACTAGAACATTAGCAAATATTTTACTTAAAATAGCTGTAAATCAGCCACTGCTATTATTATTCTTAAAGTACAGGTTCTATTGACTTCATGAAGCCTTGCCACAGAATATTCAAACTTAGAGCTGTCTGTAATTAAGGAAAATACATTTGGATTTTTTTTTTTGCTTTTTAAAAATTTCTCATCTTAATATATTATATTTCAGAAAAACATGGCAACATTTTTCTTCTATGATCACAGTTAAAATATATACATAATATAATCTCTCTGTTATAGCGATGTGATCGGAAAGCTTAGATATCTCATAAAGGCAACAAAGTGTGGCTTTTTCAATAGCTTTTGAATGTAGTCATAATGTCATTAATCTTTCCACTAATACACTCTGTTTCAATTTTGGTGACAAGAACAAAAAGCAATTGGTGCATTATGGTTCTTTTCTACTACTCAATATATGATGAGCAGAAAGTGTTTGGAATTTATTTATCATTTATAGGTCACTGGATGAAATTCATGAACAAGGACAGTGAAATGCAGGCAAACAGCAGTCCTTACTTTTTGGCATTAAAGGAAAATGTATAGTTGGGCTTGAGACAAAGGAACAAGACATACTGGCATTTTGCATCTGGGATACAAGGGGTAAAAAAAATCAATGAAAAACATGAAATCCAAACCTGCTGGGGGTCAGCACCTTTCTCTGCTGTAGATGACACAGATGTTAAGTATTAAAGTAATGAGAAATTTCTGATTGTAAAATATGAGAGCATTTTTTTCTAACTACCAACAAAATATAACCGAAAGCTTTCAATTCATTGTAGTTGTCTGATTTTAATGTGTTTTTAGTCATCAGTATTGTATCTCCTTTTCTGAACTTGTTCCCTGTAAACACTTCTATTTTTTCCCCTAATCATATTAGTGTCTGATGTTTTCTTCAGTATTTACACTGTGCTACTGGTAGGGAGAAGATTCCCTTCCTTGGGAGGGTTTGGAGGAGCATGCCTCCGTTGTGATTCATTAGAACCAGCACACGTCATTTGGTGGGATGGTATTATCAGGATTCTAGGTTTTCTTTGCAGGAGTTTGCTAATGAAACAACATGTTATGCAGTTTTCAAATATAACTTAGATCTCTAATAAAAACAAGAGTCTTCTTTGATGACCACTTATGAGTATTTAAAGAGGGTGATAATGTGATCATTCTTACTCCATATTTATGTTAACCTAACTACCTAGAATTTTATGAAATATCCATACACTTTTAATTAAACATATACTCATAGTACATGCACATGATTTTAAGTATGTTTTAAAATTTTATTATGCATTTATGAATATTGGAAATATTGACTTTGATGTGTGTAGTAAAGATGAACAGTTTGAAAAGTATTTTTCATTTCAGGGATCTATCTTCTATCTCTGAGGGGCAACCAAGGACAACAGCAATAGCATGTAGTGTTTGCGAGTCCCGTGAACAACCCTGACTAACTACCCTGGGCTAGGGAAGCCATAGATCTTGGAGGAGAACCAGCAGCCACCATATTTCCTAGCCACATTCTAATTATCTGTCCTTGTGCCCACAGGTAACTGTAGTCCACATCCATCAAGGCAATGCCTCTCTGCAACTGAGACCATTATAAAATGGGAAAACAGTCAAGATATGGAGCTGTGGATCCCATCGCCAAAGGAGACATCTACAACACAACTCATTTACCTGAGGCTCAGAGATCATTCCAGATCATGGGAAGGAAAGGTTGTAAGAGCCAGGTGAACACGAAGTTTTCTGAGAGGCTGTGTCTCCTAGGAATGGCATAGTCTACACCTATGAAGTCTCACTTACAATACAGCCTGACCAGGAACTGAACAAAGACAGTAATTATTCTATCACGGACAAAAGAAGGCTCAGGATGCTGCAACCCTCCATCTTAAAGGCCAGGACTCTGTCTTTGGGGTATGTTATAGTTCTTTGGCATTCTCTGAATTTTCTATGATTCCGAGCACCGTCTTTTTCCCAGTACAAATCATACACTTGGTAAGTGTAGCAGAATGAGTAAGTGGATGAGCAATGGAAGTATCTCTTCAGCCTAGTTATATTCCTTAATGCTCACTCTCAAAAAGTAGTATATGATTTTCTATAATTGATAACTATGACTTTTATTGGAAAACAAAGCAAATTTGTAATTTTAGGCAACGTAAGTCTGGAATTTGCAATATATAAGAATATATGGCTTTCTAAATAGAATACTTGGTCATCAATTACTTTGTTCTAGTTAACTCACTTGGGTCACTTGTCATAATTACATTTTGCATCTCTTGGCTATCACTTAAGTAGTTTCAGTCAGTTGAAATGAGCTGCTTTTATCAATCTTAGCATTTTCTAACATTAGGCCCAATTTTATCTGCACATTAATGTGCCACGAAATTGTAAAATATATATTATATAGTATGTGATTATCTTTTATTTGACATAGAATTTGAATTAATCATTCTTTCCAAAAAAGAAACTCTGAGGACTTGAAATTGTATCTTTATTAAAGTCACTGGTAGTAAATTATTACAGAATGAGCCAATGTCTTAAGGCTGTTATGTATTATCTGTGTGATTCTAATCAGAAAACTGTCTTTCTGGTAATCAACTTGCTAATCTCTGTAATGGGAATATTATTATTTGAATATGGTATTCTCCAAATGCTTGTATATTAAAAGCTTTGTGGAAAGCCGATGGACTTTGGGAACAGAGTAAATCATAAAGCCTCTGACTTAATGGCATTAATCAATTTATAGATTCATAATTTGAATATGTGACTGGGGAGTGATGGAAATATTTGAGGATTCAGAACCCAGATAGAGGAACAATGTCCCTGAATCCTATCTTGGGAGAGAGGATGGCATCTTGTCTCTGCATCATTAATTTCTGCATTAATTTCTTGGCTGAGTATAGATGGGCAATCTCCTCTGTCCCACATCCTGCTAGTATCATGCTTTGACTAACCTGGGACCCAAAAATATAGAGCTAATTCTCTGTGGACAGAAGCCTCTGACGTCACAACCCAAAATAAATCTCTCCCTTAAGCTGTTTCTACCAGGTACTCTTCCACCATGACACAATAACAAAGGGGGATAACAGAAGCCTCGTATCAAATGCAACAAAGCACAGGGCTAAGTTTAGAGTTTGAGTAATTATGTGTTTTGTTATCATTAACCATTGTCCTTAATATTAAAGAAAAGTATATAGTAAGAATCTGTTTCCTTGAAAATATCTGGTTCCACAGTTTATAATAATATTTCCCCACCCAACGTTGTTTCAAAGTTGGAAATTTCACTTGGATGGATTGGATTTTTACTATTTTTTACATACAAACTTCTCTGAAGATATTTTCAAGTGTTTAGCTTTTAGTAACGTAATGATTTATGAAATTAACCACACGCTGATAGGGACTTTCTGACAGTATTTGGAAGTCGTTAGGATTTATTCTCCTGAGACTGCAAATTGAACACTGCTCACCTTCTAAAATGACCATAGTCATCTTTTTTATTATATTTGCCATATTTCAATAATATCAAAGCTTGTTGTTTGGCTTTTGCAAATAGAAGCACAAAGGTTAAGGAAATCCATTCTAAGAGATATTAAAAAGGGAGATATGAAGTCCTGTATTTCAGAAGAGTGGTTATTTGTTCACAGTCTGTGTATTTAATTTTCTCTATTCTCCAGATATCTAAAAAGCAAACAAATATATAATAATACTAATTAAAACACAATGCTCCCCTAAGTTAAGTTTATTTAACCAGGGATTTACTTCTCTTGATTAGCTCTTGGTAATAATAACTTCCCTTTTCCATCCCTCAAGACCTTCTGACATTTTTTGCTTAACAAATCTAAATAGAATGCCCAAGTGGTCTTCTAGAGGATCTGCCAAACTTACTGTTAATTGCCTTTACAATTTTCTTAGTGAGTCCTGTGTAGAGTGTTCTATGACTGTTCACAGAAAACTTTCTGAACAGCTACGGGTTATGGTCTTTTTAAATAGAAGTTGTAATTCATCTATATTTCTATATTCAATTTGGACTGAATTACTTGAAATTAATAGATGATGAACACTTAACTGTAATAATTAAGCATTTAAATTGTGTCTGTGAATGTGTCTTTTGTAAACAGTGCTTCTGTATGTGTCAGTCAGGATATTGTAGCAATGTCAGCAGCAAAGAACATGTGGGGAAAGAGCAAAGTGACACTTGAGAAGCGTTCTCAGGTGTTAAGAGACTGGGCTCTTCTCTGGCATTTACTGTAACATCATTCTGGAAGCTTTTTGGAACAGAACGATCTTGGAATAAGCAAAACTCTGAATCAGATGATCGGGTGTGTTTCTTCCATAGATTTGTAACTTTATATCCAAGTTAACTCTGATCTTAACAGTTGGCAAAATTGGGACATATTGTTCATGACCCTAGAGCCCCGTATCTCTTTAATATCCATGAAGTACCTGGATAACTCTGGATACCTTGTGATTGAATTAAGAGCCCAATAGTTACCAACTTGGAAAAACAATTTTATTTTTGTGAAGGGGTAGTCGATTTTAGTGGAATCACAAGGTTATTAGTGGAATAAAGAATTTTGATATAAACTAAGACATTCCTTCCTGCCTTCCTGACCTTAGCTCTTCGTGTTTAGAGCCATCAAATGGGGATGCCAGGATGCCTCTTCCCCTCCATATTTATATTTTAATCCTTTGAAATGACAAAAAAAATTGTCATTAGTTCTAAGGTGCTGAGACAGGATAATAGTTTGCCACTTTAAAAGGAAATGTCGCTAGAGCTTTGCCTATGGGTGATCAGAGTCCTGTCAAAACATTCTATTCTGTAGAATTAATGTTTTAAATTTATTAGAATACTTCCATTTATAGAACTCTCTTGTGACTTGCAAGCAGTCATGTTCGGATCCTGATAAGAGGATTGATAACATCTTTCTATGATTTAATGACATAAATTGAGTGAGTGAAAGTAGTCATATCTTCCCAGAGCTATATATGCGTAAATTAGACTTCAGGTGGCTAGGGCATTTCTGTGGTCTTTTAATGCACTCTGTGTGTACAAATGAAGTTCTAAAATATTATACATTGACACTATGGTTGAAACAGGAATATTTAACTTATGTGTATACACTGGATGACATCATGTATGTCATCTGTGTTTGGATAGTAACAGAGACAGATGTGTTTTCTGCTATTTGGATATCACTATACCAGGTGTTATAGGATATTTATAAGTCTACCAGCATCCATAAACTGCCTTAACATTCCAGGTTAACCTTGTGCGATGCAATTAAACACTGTAAGCCCTAGTCCCTTATAAAGAATCTTGAAAAATCACCTTATTGCAATATTACATTTATAGTTTTAATTTTAACGGCAGTCTGTATAAAGATACTGGCCAGCCTTAATGATAAACTTATGAAATAATGGTATGAGAATGAATAGAAACTTCTTAATTAACAGACAATTACTCAGCAAAATTTTAGATCATAAAATAATGCAAGCATTTCTATTTATACTTTAGCTTATGAAAATATCGCTTTCCCACTTACATTAGCTACATTTTAAAAGAATTTTAAAATAATGACTGTTAGGTATTGGAATAGGCACAAGATAAGTCTCCCTTGTTATCCTGGCTGATTGTCTGGGAGCATCTCTGAGATACACCGCAGGAGGGGGCGCTACAACAGGATTTCTGCTAAGCTGAGCCTGATTCAGAATCAGGAGATCTGAACACGGGAATTACACGGGCTATGGGCCTGAGAAAAGTCTTCAGAGTAAGAGCTTACAAAGTCTGTGCAGATACTGGTGCTAACGGCACACGAATGTGTTGAAACTATACAGCAATGTGCTTACTGAGGGGATGCTCAAGGTCTTATGACAGAGAACAGAGACATTTTATTTCTACCCAACTAGGCCTTCTTCTCCATCATTCAGATTTACTCCTTTATGTCACCTGTGTTCTAATTCTTATTAAGCGTCGTCCCTTAAGACCTTTCTTTCCCACCTCCATGAATGCTTATTTTTAAGTTTCCTGAATTCTGTAGGAAGTCTCCAAGTTAAACACACAAATCTAAATATTTAATGGTAAAATCAACATGGTAAAATCTCATGGGATTCTGAGATGACTATGCATTCTATTTCTGTTGAAGGAAATATTCCGTAGACGTCTGCTATGTCCATTTGATGTGTGGTGTATTCTAACACTGAAGCATCTTGATGGCCTATCCGAAGACAGAGGAGGGACTGAAGTCACCCACTGCTATAGTATTAAGATTTGTTAGATATATTTTTGTCCATTGGTGTTTTATGAAACTGAGGCCTCAAATACTCATTAAATATATACTTATGATTGCTTTAACATTTTTAGGAATTGAGCTCCTTACTAATAGCCCTTTTGACTAAATTTAACTTAAAGTATACATTATTAGATATCACGGGAGATATGACATTTTATTTTTTGCCTTTCTTTCAGTTGAAAAAATTTTGATCATATATGCAATGTTTAGCTAAGAAATTCTGCATCTAGTTAGGTATGAAATGATGGTATATAAAGAGATATGCATCCAGAAACATCACGTAAATATTCAAAGTTTTTTACAATAATTGCTCTGAATAAAAATCCTTCATGTGGATACATTGGTAAATAGTTTAGCAAAACATAGAATAATATTAACCATAAAAAGGCATATAGAAGTAGATATAAAAACTGAACAAATTCATTTACATCTAATTTCTAGAAAAAGTACATGTAGAAGAAAAGCAATTTAGCAATAAGGCTTGAGGTCACACCAACTGGCCTGAAGTAACATTCAATGTCAATTAATATATATTTATATTTATATATATCTATATATCTATATCTAGGGCTCCATAAACTTGTTCAATTTAACCCAATTACTATTTACACAAGTATATATGCCTTAAATGTACATGAATGTATGCTCTTAACTGTGAATAAGTATTAAATAAGGAAACTTACACCAAGATAAATCATATTTGAAGGCACCAAGTCATTTTTCAACAAGAGCAAATTTCACATAAAAATTTGTCACCTAAACAAATGAAAATCTGAAAATATTTGAAATTACTTGAAAAACCTGCTGGTAGAGTATAAAGTGTAAGCAGACTAAAGAATTTTTAAACTTAGGAGAGGATACATCACAGTATGTGCAATTATGATAGTGTTGAACCTGAAACTCAGAAAGTACACCTACAAAGGCTCTTCCCTTGGGAATTTGCTCACGCAAATTTTCCAGCCAAGGTAAAACAGTGTTCAAGCATACCATCTAACACAATAAGAAACACTGAAATTCAATTTGGAAATAATAAAAATGCATTTGTCCTGATTAGAGAAATTGTACAAATTATGACTGGAAATTCAATTGCCTATGGTTCTTTGAGTGGCATTGACCCCATGGGATTTTTGCTGTGGGCTTTTGCATATTTGTTGGTGTCTTTCTTGTTCAGCTCACATTTGAGTGGTCATATGAGAGAGACTTTACAGCTTCTGTTATTACTAGGAGACACAGAAATGTTCCTTATCCTCTAACTTATAACATCTTTCTGTACCCTCTTTTGAAATGTTCTCTGAACCCTACTGTTGGGTACACAGAGACCTTTGTGCTCATAGATAAGCACTACAGAAACCAGGAATGTCAAACATACAGTATTGTCTCTTCAATGGGAGAGATGCATAATCTGTTTTTCTGCACAGAAAGCTGGGAATAGACATGTTTAATAGTCTGTTGATCTGTGCTATATTTAGGACTAGGTCATACCAAGTTCCCATAAGCAGAATGGGTTCCCACAACAGTGTAGGTGAACTTTGCATCATCTGTGTGGCCAGTAGCTTCCCCCAAGCTCTCACAACCAGAACTAGGGGTCCTTCTCAGAAGTATAGTCCAAATTGGAAAAAAAAAATTTTCTGGTGTAACACAATCTTCTGTGTATAAGGAGACATAATTATATTCAAACTCTTCTCAAAGTACATATAACAACTTCATGAATATAGATTCTAGAGATAGGCCGCATTTATTATATGAAGGGCCTCTGGTGTGCCCAACAGTAGGGTTCAGAGAACATCGGGTAATGAGAGTCTTCTCCAGGAGAGAGCACATCAATTTGTCTTCCAGTGCCAAGCTGTCATCCCTAAAAACATACATACAAGTAACATTATATGCACTAAACAGATTTAGTTAAGAATATATATGTATATATGAATAGATTTATGCATGATAACAATTGATGAAAAAGAGGATATGGTGGACATATGGGAGGATGTGGTGGGAGAAAAGAGAAGGGAGAAACGTTGTGATTAAAACAAAAACATAAATATAAATACAAAATTATGAAGTCATTACAAAAAATAAACAAAAAAATTCTAATGAATTTGAAATATACTCAGACTATCAGTTATAGCCATAAACTACAAATTCTAAAAAGAAGAATGAATTACTTGATGCATGATTAAAAACTGATGACCATCCACATACTGTAAAAAAAATCTCACCTATAAAAGTGAGATTTAACGTTGTCACAATCTGGATGATTCTCAGAATTACTATGCTATAAAAATAGAGCACAAAACACGTACTGCCCATTACATATCAGAAAAGCTTTAGAATAGGCAAATAAGTTTACAAATCAGAGAGTAGGTCAGAGGTTCTGTGTACAGAGAAGACATCACCACTTGTTGGTATGCTCCTACAAAATTCCAAGTTTTCAGAGGTCACTTTTCAGAGCAGGGTGGATGGGAATTAGCATGAAGAGGCTTTCAGAGCATGATGGAGAAGCTCCCTATGCTGATGTAAGATTAATTTCATGGTTATACACAAATATCAAAGACGATCCAATTCTATGCTTTAAACAAACAAAAATCAATATATTCCACCTACAGCTCAATGAAACAATAAAACAACAAATTCAGATCGTGTTCAGAATACACTTAAATATGTTTCTCTTCTATTGCTTTGATTATGTTAAGAAAACCAACTATGAGCTACATAGCTGGATCCGTATTACGAGCATGCACGTCTCTTGAAGAGGACTTGAGTTTGGTTCACGGTTCACAACTGCCTATACCTCTAGGGTCCAGGAGGTTCGACATCCTCTTCTAACCACTGCAGGTACCTGACTCACATGCATTACCACACACAGACTCACACCAAAGAAATTAAAATAAAATACATTTTAAGAAAAAAATTAAGAAGCAGATCTTGGCAGTTGTTTAGTGAAATGAGAAGTCATTGGTTACACTGGAAAAGAGCATGTCCCATATTCTACTGGCACAAAAGCATATTGGAAAAACATTTTAAAACCACAGTGGAATGATCACACCTTAAATATCCCCATGTGTCAAGATTTGATAGCAGAACTCCTTAGGTAAAACAAAGTTAAAAAAAAAAAAAACTTTAAAAATTTCCATTTCTTAGGTTGGATCAGGCTAAAGTGTTAATAATAAATCAAAGACAGTAAAAGTAAACAAATATTTTACAACCTCTAATGTTTCAGTTATTTATTGTTCCATAACAAATGACCTCCGATTTCCTGCCATAAACAGGGATAATATTTTGTTTTACTTACAAATTTGCAACATGAGCAAAGCTCAGCTGACACAAATCATGTCTGTGTTGTAGAGTGTCACCTAGGGCAGCTAAGTAAACTCCAGCATGGGAGAATTGCTTTAAAATGTGCTCGCTTACACATTTGTAGTTGATGTTGTTAGTTTGCTGGGCTGCCACTTAGAAAATCGGTAGATGGCAGATAACTCAGAACGCTTCAGTATACAAAATACATCAACAGTGCTCAAAAATAGGAACAATAATAAAATACCGATTGGTTAAGATCCGAAAGGCAGTTGCCAGTGGCATTTCTCAGGTTGCAATCCAGGAAGCAGGCACTAACTCTCTATCTCGCTATGACAGTTTCCAAAGGCAACTCAACATGGAAAAAAGGAAATACATCGCTGTTAGGGGCGGAAATAAAAGGAAGGGGTTCACTAAAAAGGCGCAAGAGGATAAATTGGGACCGTGAAATTTCATCTTGCTAGCCCTGACGATGAAATAGTGCACATCTATCAGGGTCGAAGTATTACTGAACTGAATACGTTTAGAATGATTCTTTATCTTTGAAGAACGTTCTAAAGGAAATTGGAGGAGTCATCGCCTGAGGCTTACCTGCCATGTCTAACATGGCCACTCTAGAAGGACCACTCAACAGAAAACGGTTTTTCCTAGGCAAATCACATAAATCTTATTTTTTAAATCTGCATATGCAAAAATATATTTTAATAACCTATTGAAAAATGATCCACAGTGGTTTGGCATTGCAACAAAAATCAGAGAAATAAAATGTAATTAAAAGGGGGAAAAAGACAAAATGAAAAATGTAATTGTAAAGGACTTCATTGGAATGCAGTCTAAGGTTCTTACTAGGATTTCAAAATGACTTACATCTATTTGTGAGTCAAGATTTCATCCTTTAAAAAGCATACAGTCAGCAAGACGTTGAGTGTACAGGCTATCTATGAGGATCAAGTGAGATAAGGCAACTGTGAAAATCCCAAACTTTGTCAATTTTAATCAATTCTAAATTTATTATTTATATTCTGAAATTGTGATTCCCATTCATAATGAAACCACATATTCACTACTTATTTTTTTCCAGATTTAAAGATATTTCACCTATTGTACCACTTCTAATTCAAGAGAGACTGTCAAAAATCACAAATTTACTTTACTAAAATCTATAGAAATACAATATATTACACATTTAAAGCCTAGAGAGCACCATTTGGTTTTATAGTGATATGTTAGAGATTTCTGAGGTTTTTTTCTCTTAATCTATTCTGAGTTCCCCATTGGTTCTGATGAAAACAAACCTGTAGCATGTCACATTTTAATAGATTTGTTTAAATACTTATCATTATGGTGGAGAGATAGCTTAGTGTTTAAGGTTGAACACTGCTCAGATATATGTATGAGCACAGTAATAATATCTATGTAAATGTATAATTATTTATATATACATATATAATAAATTTATATATTTAATATATAATATATTTATATATGTGTGCATATATAATGTATATTTTATATATATTGTGCATATATACATATATATACATATATATATATATATGTATTACATACACACACATATGCAATTAAAAAAAAAGACCATGAATTTGAGAGAAAGTGAATACATAAGAGGAGAAGAGGGAGCAAAAGAAGGGGGAAATGATATATATTATAGTTTTAAAAAGATATAAAATATAGAAAGAGTATATAATGTTCTTCCAGTTTTCCTGAGTTCAAGTATATATCAAATATAACTATACATATAGATATATATTACTATATCACAGACATGTATCCCTATACTAACCAAATAGTGCTTTGTACTTAGTAAGGCTTTAATAGGTAGACTGATGTTAATATAGGTACATAGTCAAATTAATGCAAATCTTTTTGCCTGTATGATCAATCATATATTTTAGAGTATTGATCCATGATTTGGTTCAAATTATGAACAGGCTAGATACAAACAACAAGCTTTTCAAATTTACTCAATAATAACAATCACTGAACAAAATTACTTGAGTGTGTAATGGTCTATAACCAATAGTAGTTATTCATTGATTGACATCTAAGTTTATATGATGGTGCAAGTTTAATTGTCTTATTAATACAAATAAAGGTCCGTAGAGACAAACATAGTTTTTTGAAGGAATTTCCATTCACTTTCCAGTAGCCAGAATGAAGTAAATTACACGTGTTGCCTGGGCTACAGCACAGAACGGAAGCAACGTATCACTGAGGCTCTCAGATTGTCCCCGTTACCATGCCGTGACAAGTCCTGTGTCATTGACCATAGACACCATTGCTTTCCCTTTATTTCCAGCAAACATTTTTTCAGTGCTGTCTGTGCTACATAGCATCTATCATGTGTATTATACGTATTCATTCTCAAGGACACTTGCAGACCAGCTTAACCATTGATCAAATTAATTAAAAATGCACAATAAACATTGAGTCATTTCCTTAACTTTTATTAATTTTACATATGCTACTTGGAAATTTGTAGGTTATCTGTATGTTGAGTAAAAGAGCTTAGTTCTTTTCAACTGACATAATTAGCTTGTTGATATGCTTTATTCCAACTTCAGATCTGACCGAATGGCCTTGTCAAACCATCTGTGGTGGTTATGAAGAAAGAACTGATTGCAGAAAACTTATCTTTCTCTTAAAGCAATTCCATCAAAAACCTTATTCCTTATAGGCAATGGATTAAAATTTCAGACTGCGAGATGAATAAAAGTGTAATTTGAAGAGTAGGCAATTCATATTTTAGAATATCATGGCAAAGTACTTTCTGGTCTTCAGTATTATAAATGTCCAGATTGCAGATCATGGCATGAACTTTATTATACATAAGTACTTTTTCCTTGCAAGAAATGACTTTTCATGTAAAATTTTATGTATTTTCATGCTTGTCTTGACTACAATAAATCTCTTACTGAATAATTCTTAATATCAGAGAGAAGAATATACAAAAAAATCAGAGTATGTTGGACAGCGATCCTGTGAAGTATTCTATTACTAAGGAGATTTATGTTTCCCAAAATGTGGCTGACCTGACACTATTATTGGGTCTACTCCAGCTTTTAAAATAATAAAATCGAGATGCCCAAAATGTACTCCAACCTGGAGTGTATGCAATAGGCAGATGACCTTGACTTGAACACTGTATGCATATTTAAAGGTTTCCTCTATTTTCCTGGCTTTGATCAAATAATTTAATTTTTCTGGATATCGATTCTTGTATTTTTAGAATTAAAATAGAATATCAACTCCATAGTATATTGCTAGTGTACCTGGCATGTACAAGTTGTCTCCCTTAGCGCCTTTGGCGTTGATAATTTGAGCCACCAAAATTTCTGTTTTTAGGTTACTTATCTAATAGTTTGAAAAATATATTCACATTGCACTGCTGTGTGAGAGCTATGAAATAGTTCACAGTACATTTTCTCTGCTGACGAGAAACTGAGATCAATGGCACATTTTCTTGAATAATTTTGATAATTTTAGCTATAAAAAATGAGAAAGAAGGAACCTCGATTACCAATTGAGAGTATGAGAACTGTTGGGAAGCTCAGGCATGTCTGAACTACATCGCATAAGACAACTGATATTCTCCTTCCCCTTGCATTTCTGTGGTTCAAATATACACTAAAATGTCAGACTATCCACAGGAGTAGAAAACAAAAAGCTAAAATGGTGCTTGCCTTGGTAATGTAGTAGTTTTCACTATTGTTGGTAGAAGTTCAAATATATAGAAGAAGCTGGACTTCCCCATAATCAGATCTCCACTCAGGAGTTTATTAGGGGTCTTCTAAAATACGCAGAGAAGAGAAGCAGGGAAGGAGTAATAGAAATCAACTCCATATTGATTTCTACCTATTCCATCCTGGGTGGAAAAAAAAAGCTTCTTTGTAGGTCTGTAATTATCACACAATGATCACATGGCCACTGCCAGGAAAGGGTGAAGCCTTTATATAAAAATGGATTTAGGTGCCATACCGTACCATGCATCATGGTGGGTTTCTTGGGTCTTTACTAACATTAACACTTAAAGAACTATACTTAATCCCTCAAGATGTGAGCACAATGGCCTACCCCAATTTTGCCTGCTGCTGATTGTTGGCTCCTGACTTCAGAAGTCCCAGGCTCCTCAGAATGATGATTTACTCTCTTTACAGAGCTTAGGCATAGCTTGTTTCTCAAAAGATACTTGAATTGTTCATATTTAAAGAGATTCTGGCTTAGGTCTTGCCAAAAATACATCAGCAATGCAACTACACACGCATCAGTGGAGTGCCAGGTTGTACTCTCACACTTAATTAGCAAGTATGTATGCATGTGTGTAGAAAGAAATCAAGATAACCTTTTTTATCAGGGATTATTATATATTACAGAATCAAAACTTCAGAAGGTAGACATGAAGCTACTTGTTTTATTCCATATAACAAAAGATTTCTAATTTAATTAATACTCTTTCCTTAATTTAATATCACTTCAATACGGATGTACGGTATTTTCTTCTTTCCCAGTGGAATGAACATGGAAATTAATGCTGATTGTACGTTTTCTCTACTTTGTACATAGCAATATTTTAATTTGCCAACACTGCTTCTGTAATTTGGACCAGCTGAAGAGTGCAATTGGTTCCTGTTTTCTATACTTTTAAGTCATAGGCATAGGCTCAAAAACTAATATTTCAATCCAAACTATGGAAGATAAAGGAGAAGATTCATGATGCAGATGCAGGTCATCTAGCACCAGATGGTTGGAAAAAGTAGCAATGATTGCAATAGAGTACAGACGAAGAGAGCGCTGAAAATGTGAAGAAATGGGTGGTTGTGGCCGAGACAACAAAGCTGTGTTACCACGTATCCTTTGCTATGAGTTTCCAAACAATGGGAACTACTGTTCTTCCTCCTGATCCATGTGAGCACATTCTAAACACATATGATCCTTTTATTCCAGACAGGTCTCTTCTCAAAATAAAGCACATTCTCATTGCAGAAGAAGTTCCCTTGACTTACCAAAATGTTCACAAACTATCTGCCATTTAAGATATTCAGCTGGAAGATAGCCAGATATCATTTGTCCATGAAAAATCATACATTTTGTTGATCTTTAACTTCACCTTGTGCATTTCCAATAATCAGTAATATTCTGGAATCTGCAGAACAGTATCTTTGTACAGTAAAAAGAGGAAGGTTCTACATGCCAATCCTGGTGCTTTCCAGTGGGGATTTTCCAGTTTAGAAAAATTCAGAAATTCCTACATTGTCATTGTTATCTGAAATAATTTGTGTATATTGACATTTTCTTGAATTTTTCTGTAAGTAAAACAGGTAAGCTTCATTTATCTTAATGAAGCAGAGGGAGCTACAGATTTTCACTGTGGCATTGATTGGACTATGTTGTTAAAGAAAATATGCTCCAAGGAATAAAATTAGCTGTGTTCTCCTTGAGATAAAGAGGAATTGAGGGTAGCCATATTATTATGGCAGTAATAGTTTGTTTTCCATTTTTTTGGTGTCTTATAACACTCTTCATTTTCCTCATATGGTTTTTTAATTATTTCATTAATTTCACCTATCAGTATGAAGGATAATGCTCATTCAGACTTGACATTTCTCCATTTGCCAAATGGTTGTTATAAAGTGTATTATCAGTTTGATGTTGAATTTGATAAAATAACTTGTTTAAGCATTCACATTTTAGATTCATAGTGATTTTATACATGAGAACATTCCCTAATAAGTATCATTTAGATAGTCCTAACATATAATATCTTATGCCATCCAGTATAAACAATAAAGAAAATTAGATTGAAGACTGAAGTGAGCAAGACCCTCTCTTTATTCAAATACTGTATTTTTAGCTTCTTTGTCAAAAATCAGATGTCTATACGTGTATAGAGTTATGTCTAGGTCTTTGTCTTAGATACTGTTCTAATGCTGAAATAAAGCACTATGACCAAGGCAACTTTTAAAAGGAAGCATTTAATTCTGAGCTTCCTTACAACTTCAGGTAGCGTGTAAGCAGGCATGACACTGGAGCAGTAGCTGAAAGATGTCACCTGATTTGTAAGTTTCAGGGAGAGAGATTGAGATTGGACTTGATCTGGTGTTTTGAAAACTCAGTGTCCACTCACAGAGACACACCTCCTCCAACAAAGCCACACCTACTCCAACAGTGCCACACCTCCTAATCCTTCCCAAACAGTTCCGCTACTTGGGTACCAAGCATTCAATCATGAGCCTGTGTGGGTCATTCTCATTCAAACTACCCCGCACTTCAATTCTGTTTCATTAATCAATGTGTCAGTTTTATGCCAATACTATGTAAATATCATGTGGCTTTTGTGTTTTACTATGTTTATACAGAGTAACATTTATTGATTTAAGTGTGTAGAACTGTCCATGCATGTCTCTGTTGAAGACTATTTGATCATGGAGGATGGTCATTTTATTTGCTCTTGGATTTGGTTTGCAAATATTTTGAGAATTTTTACTTACACATATAAGGAAAATTGGTCATAATTTTCTTTCTTTCATTTTATGGTCTTTGTGTTTACGTGGCTTTGGGTTTATGTGTCAGAGTAATTGTTGCCTTGTAAAAGAATTAGGCAATTTTCTTTTGGTTTCAATTTGTGGAATAATTTGAGGAATATTGGCATTAACTCTGCTTTGAAGGTCTGGCAGAATTTTGTGCTGAACCCATCTGGCCCTGTGCTTTTAATTTTTTCCTCCCTCATTTGATTGTGAGATTTTAATTATTGTTTCTATTTCACTAGGGTTTATGGCTCTGTTTAAATTGCTTACCTGATCTGAATTTAACTTTGGTAGGTCATAGATATTTATAAATTTCTCAATTTCTTAGAGGTTTTTCCAGTTTGATGAAGTAAATATTTTTAAAGTATGCTCTTATTATCCTCTGGATTTTACCAGTGTCTGTTATGATGTCCTCTTTTATCTATAATTGTATTAATTTTAATCTTCTCTCTGTTTTTTAACTTAATCTGGCAAAAGGCCTATCAATCTTACTGATTTTTTTCAAGGAACCAACTCTGCTTCAACGATTCTTTGTGTAGTTTTTTTGTTTGTTTGTTTGTTCCTATTTAATTCATTTCAGCCCCGAGTTTGATTACATCTGCTATTTTTGTGTGTTATTTTTCCTATTGTTCTTGAACTTTCAGGTATATCATTAAGTTGCTAAATGGTATCTCTCAGTTTTTTTTTTCAATGTAAGAGCTTAGTGCTATGATCTTGCCTCTTAAAACCACCTTCCTTGTGTCCCATAGGTTTGGGCATGCCATATTTTAATTTTAATTCAATTCAAGAATTTTTTTTCTTTGCAATTTTTGTCTTGACTGATTTTTTTCATTCATTAGTAAGCAGTTCAATTTCCACAAGTTTGTATACTCTCTGTTACTTCTGTTCTTGTCAATATCTAGTTTAAACCATGGTGGTCAGAAGGAATGCAGGATGCTATTTCAATTTTCTTATATTTGTTGAGACTGGTTTTATGTGCAAGTATGTTTAGTTGAATAATAACATAACTCAACTGGGCATAGCAGATGATTACGGAACATCTCACCCAACACAAGGATATACTCTCTTTTCAGCAACTCACAGAACTTATCCCAAAATCGATCACGTGCTTAGAAACAGTGCCTTTATTCAAATGAAACAGCAAAGCTTCTTTCATATAATGGCATTCGGAAATGAATGAAAACAAACCGTGTGGAAGAGGGAGGAAAGACTGTAGAAGCCAAAGGACATCAAGAAAACCAGGAGAATACAACCCACTGAATTAACTAAGCAGGGCCGATAGTGGCTCACAGAGACTAAAGCAACAAGCACAGAGCCTGCATGGATCTGCAGCCAGGTCCCTTGCCTACGTGTTAGGACTGTTAGCTTGTTGTTTTTGAGGGACTCCTAACAATTGGAATGGATATGTTTCTGAAATTTTGCCTGCTCCTATAGACAAAGTATTTTTACTATAAACAGCTTTCCCACAAACTTGCAAAAATTCAAAGTTCAAGGTACGAATTTTAAGTTATATTATCAGCCATGTGATCACAACAAAACAGTACAGTGCTATATTGTGGTGATGAACTGGTTAAATGTACTACATGAGTTTTCTAGGTAGAGTATTTTGAACTATGGCAAGTTTGTCCCCATCTGAAATCAAAGAGAATCTGTGCAATGAATTATAATGACTCACCCAACTCAGCAAATTAACAGAAAACTTAAAATAATATTCTAGAGTTCATATTTCTTTTCTCCTTGTCAAACATTTTCTCTAACACGAAAAGATGTATAAATTTGATGATATATTGACCTTGGCCCATCTTAAATAAAAAATATTTTTCGGTGGTAGTGGCACAGGCCTTTAATCCCAGCACTTGGGAGGCAGAGGCAGGTGGATCTCTGTGAGTATGAGGCCAGCCTGGTCTACAGAGTGAGTTCCAGGACAGCCAGTGTTACAACAGAGAAATCTTGTCTCAAACAAACAAACAAACAAAAAAATCACTTAGATTAATGCCAGGCTGATATTTATTTTAAACAGCTATTTGATGTTACTATTGTTAAACTTTCTTACATATGATTTTATTTGAACCACATGGGTAATCAATAGTTAAGTTTTATTTTTTCTTGCATCAGTGTAATTGTAATTTAAAAATCAGACTTTTAAGAAAGGACATACACTGTTTCTGTCTGTATTACATATGCAAACAAATCAATGTAATACATTCATTTATTTTGTTCCCCATATTTTCTGCATTTTAATGATAATTTAGATATTCCATCTGTTCACTTCCATATTAAACCTAAATTGAGACAATTTGCCTGTGTACTGCTTCTTTTTCCTCTGTCTTCACTTGACCTGAAAATCTATTATCGAAAGCTGTGCAAAGCGAATCATTAGACTTACTTTAACTGCACATTTTAGTTCAATGCAATATCTCCATTGCCTCTGAAAGCAGTTGAACTGAAAAGAAATCATAGCTTAATACTTGATGAACATGTAGACTTCCTTTCAAGCCAATGTGTTATCAACTTACTTCAAAGACTGAAACCAAACTACCAGAACAGGTTCATTTCTATCTGAAAGCTTCACTTCAGTAGTCTGGCGAGAGTTCTGATTTCCAAAATACTCCATCCAAATGACCTCCAGTAGAGGTCATCCCATGTCTGCTAAGCAGTGACTGTTCAGTGACACTGACAGTGAGCTCAGTATAAGCAGCTGTCACTATAGATTCTGCACAGTGGCATTTCCTTCGACATTTTCTGTCTCTCTCTGTCCCTGTCTCTCTCTGCCTCTGTCTCTCCACCTCTGTCTTTCTAAATGTGTCTCTGTCTCTCTCAGTGGGTCTCATTATTTATCCATCTTTCTGTTTTTCTGTTTCTCTTTTTGTCTCTGTCTCCCCCTCCCCCGAGTCTGTGTGTGTGTGTGTGTGTGTGTGTGTGTGTGTGTGTGTGTGTGAATAATGATTAAGTGTTTCTGGCTAAGATCGAATGCACTTTACCATTTTTAAACTTGGTTTATACCAGCATTAGCTTTAATTCACATGTAATGAAAACTATACTATGCCTTCATCATCATGCCTCCCTTTCCCTTCAAGCCCAGCCGCTTCTCTACATCTCCCTCATAGTTCGGTTGTCGTATGAGGGAGCATTTCTTCATCGTATCCCTTCAAGGTTACTTTATTTAAACTGAATTTCACTTTCTAAGGTTTACGCAGCACGTTTCTGGAGATATCTGGGCTATTGTTTTGGAGTGAAATTCCCAGTACCCTTTCTTGCATATTTAAAGACACTCCCCCTTGTGATGATAGTTGGCTCTAGAAAATTGTAGAATTGCAGGAAAATCAGTTAGAATCTCAGACACTCTACTGTACTTTTTAAATTGTGAAGGTCGTTTTGTCTAATAAGGATATTGAGCTCAAGACAGCTTAAAAAGAGTCATCACTATGGATAAAATGATATAAATCTGACTATTTATACTAATCTAAAATTGGCAGTACCTCTGCCGCTGCTAACAGGGTATGACATAAAGTCTCAATTTGGGAGCCATAAAGCGTTCATTCTCTGTTCAAGGACTTGAGTCTTCTCAGTGCATCATAAGTTAAGTTTCTGTAAGTTTCCCCATCATACCTACTGTCAAATGATAGCTACTTAAAACAAAAACCATACACATATTGATTGCTACCAAATTTGTGACACATTCACTAAATTAGTATAGTTTTGCTCTTCTTTGCTCTCCGCCATCCTCATCATCCTCCAGGTTCTGAACAGCCTCATATCTAGGTTATCTCTGTCTGGCCTTCAGGAGAAACTGTCAGATCCTTATGCTTACAGGTAGAAACCAAATGAGTTCCTCTTTTCTTCCTTTTTGGAGACTGGGCCTTCTGTTAAAAGTAGTTTATGGGGTTTTCTACTTTGTCATTAAGAAATACATAGATTGAATTTTTCATCGAAACAATAAGCTACCTTAGATTTTATAGAATTTCTATAAAAATCTAGGAAGTTACTTCATCTTTAACTTGTTCATATGTTATTGAGAGGATGATGCTGATATGCTTGATGATATTGAATGGCTAGTCCCTCTATGAGAAATGACATCATGATGTCTACATGGTAACAAGTATCCATTATTAAGCTGTCCTGGAGAGGAGTCCCACTAGTTAAAAAAAATCCCTGTATTTTCTAATTCACCTCTGCCATCTTCCATCCATTTGCCTGCAAACTTCATGTTGTCCTATTTTTAAAAGCACTGAGTAATATCGAAGTATGTAATATACCACATTTTCTTTATCCATTCTTCTGCTGCATTCACACGTAAGTTGTGAAACTACAGTTTGTAGAATAAGTGCATATACTAGAAGAATTGAAATTTTATTCAAGTATTTATGTTTTAAAGACAATTGGAAAATATGCTAATATAATAGGGCTTACACAAACCTTTTACTTACTGTGTTGTAACTGATAAATGCTTATTAACTTATTAAAGTCCTCTGGCCACTGATGATTTAAGAGTTTCCTTTTGCTATGGTTATTTGTAATTTCTGCTTCCATTTTTGGTACTGAAAACATACCCAGATCTCTGTGGCTAATGAAGCCATGGATCTTAGAGGACAGCCTACTGCTGCCACTGTCCTAAACAAGTATAATTACTCACAGCATTCTAAACAGTTATCTTTATAATTAAAAGTAAATGTAGCTCTCACCAAGAAGCTTCTTTTTGCAGCAGAAAGTACCATTGGTCAAAATGGAGAGAAAACTGACTGTTGGATGCTTATTCCCAATTGATCCATCAACAAGATTGCTACATATAAGGCTCAGGGAACATCCTGGAAGAGGAAATGTGTTGCAATTATTCCTTCTAACTATGACTTGAAAGCTACACTCACAAAATTTCAACAACATGGCTGCTTAACAAGACCTGAAGAATGACAACACCAGTTGGCCTGCCAACATGGATCAGAGCAACCTGATGGGCTTCACATTTGATAAAGAGCTGTAAGCTATGAATATCTGCTTAGGGAGAAAATAATTCATATTGCTTTTCTAATATTCGCAATACCTCTATCTCATATTTGCATTGAGATTGAAATTGACATATAGGGCAATTTAGGAGAAATAATGGCTTTAAAATAATTTCTCTATGATTTATATAGTTGTTTGGTATTTTAGTCAATGTTTCCTTACATATATTTATACAATATTGCTTGCAGTTTATATTGTCTTTACTTTTTGCATGGTAATAAATGTATTCTGTTTGAATTATACTGAAAAATCCAGTTATTAGTAATAATTTTAATGTAAAATTGACAATCATCATACTAAACATTGACAACTTTGACTTAAAAGGGAGTTGTTTGTTTCACCAATTGATTGATCAATTGATCAATCTGATTCATTCATTCTTAAGAGATCTTCTTATTCATATAATTCTGGTTGCAATGTGACCTTTCCTGGACAAGCAAAAGATGTGATTAAAAAGATTAAAGATGTGATTCAAAGTGGACTTCCCTTCTTTATGAGACTATGAAAGCTTTATGAGGCAGCGCCAAGATAGAAGAAATGAGTCCCTGGACTTGAACGTTGGTCCTACCTTCATTCTGTATCTCCTTCCTAGCTTCCCAAAGATGTAATAAGCCACTAAGGCTACCATCAACTAGGAATTACCGACTGCTTCCTTCTGTGCAACAACGAGCTGTTTCCCCTGACCTGTGCACCACAACAGTCCCTTCCTTCACCAAGTTGTTTCTGTCTGTTGTTCTGTCATAGCAATGAAAGAAATACTTCATCAAGCAACATAGACATCTGTGAACACGCATAATTCATATCTTATTTACTGGTCTAAGAATCTGCTCCTTTTTTATTGTCTTACTTTTTTTTTTTCTAGAAAATTTAATGCAGTGTCTGTTAAGACTAGAGAAAAAGGAACATGTCTTCCATGTTCATCTTGCATGAAAACTGTTTTGTCTATCCCTGGCACACATGATTTTAGATATTTGGTTATACAGGTTTTCTCTATGAAGTTGGTGATGTTCTCTTCTATTCCCAGTTTTGTCAACAACTGTTGAAATACTGTGCTTGAATATCTCTGAATCTGTTGATAAAATTATATTCTTTTTCATGGGAACAAAACATAACAGCATGGAATTCAATTCTTCCATCATCTATTCAGTTCCTTAAATATTTGATTCTTAAAATGTAATCACATGACAATTTATTGTCTGCAGATTTCTCTCTCTAGTTATATAAATGTATTCTGAAAGATGAATGGATTCATGTTATGCTTACTCATGCGCAAAATATACATCATAAGAAATAATGGGATAACTGAAGTTGTATTCTTATCAATTCAAAGATGTGATACAATTCAGAATTACTAAAATTTGATAATTAATATTATAACTGGTGCAGTGTAAGATTGATGTTTATAGTATATTAATAAAATGAATGCCATTGGTTTGTAAAAAATAATTACCATTATTGGAAACTGTTCAAAGATAAAACAATATTGAATCAAAATGCCTATGATGAATCAGAATTATTTCTAAGGAAAATAAATAAAACTATACTCAAATATAAAATCTTGAGTCAAATATCTGCATGAAAATATTTCTAGTATGTAATAAGAAAAGGTCATAAAACTTTAATAGTGAGTAATTCAATACTAATTAATTCATCTCTTAAACTATCGTAAACAGAAAGGGGAATATGTAGAGAAATAAGCCTGCATGCTAAGAAGGGTCTATAATTCAGGGATCTATATGAATGAATCACATTCAGAGGCCTGTGTGATTCAGATGGATTGTAGAAAAGAATGTTAAGAATGTTGATGCACACCATTAATCCCAGTAAACCAGTGGTAGCAAACATCTTTAATTCTAGTATTCAGAAGACAGTGGTGGCCCATGTCTTTAATCCATAAGACAGAAACAGAGTATTGAAGGATACACAGGATGCAGACCTCAGGAGTCAGTGTCACACAGGAAATGACCTCTAAGGTGATTCAAACTGAAGGGCAGACACAGTGACTAATAAGAGGGAGAATTAGCAGAATGAGTCGGTGTTAGGACATACCCAACTCTCACAATAGAACAGCAGGCTCTCAGCTCAGAGCAGTCAGTTACAGGATTGAGTTACAGCAGGCAGTATAAGGCAAGCAGTCTGAAGCAGGCAGGCTGAGGGAAAGACAGAGACACAGAGGCAGCTCAAAAGAAGTCAGTATCAGTGGAGAAAAGGGAGTTAGTTTGAAGCTGAGCAGAGCAGTTCATTCTAAGTCAGTTAGAGTTAGCCAGCATGTGCCAGGTCAGTCACAGTCAGCTGGCTCAGAATGTCAGTTTGAACCAGGCAGCTTGGAGAAGAGTTTGAACCAGTACAAGGAGTGAGATGAGTGAAACTAGAAGAGTTAGAATTCAGAAGTAGCTAGTCAAAGTGGTTCATTCAGTAGTAAGTCTCAGAGGCCTAAACATTTTTGATTCTACAGAGGTTTAAATGTTCTAGATTGTACCAAGGCTGAAATCTTCCAGTTCCAGGTCTAGACTTAAGAATACATTGTAAAGAGGCTGAAATGTTCTAGGGATCAAGGCTACAATCCGTGGTTAAATTAGGCAAAAATAAAAAAAAGCCCTTTAACCCAAGCCAATAACTATATCTGGCGGATCAATGTCTACAAATAATAAATGTGTCATGCTCAAATGTGAACAAAGATAATAAGAATGGGTGCGATGACTGCTTTGAAAAGCAACGGAATTTTAGATTTACTTCAGGTAATTTCTTCAATTTTTGTATCTCAATAAAATTTTACTGATTAAATAAATCACATTGCAAGCAAACAAGGGAAAGGAAGAAAAAATAATTAGAATAAATGTGTAAGAGTGTGTGTGTGTGTGTGTGTGTGTGTGTTTTAATTTTAAGAAAACACATGTATACTTCTTATGATTTCTGGCAGTTTCGTGAGCTACACAAAGGAGCTGTCTTTGAGGAAGACATTGTGTTGTCATGACCAGGAATGGAAGAACTAGTGCTAGAGATTAACCAGAAGCCAGTTTATTTGGATGTATCTTAGAAATATACATAGTAAATCATAGCAATCAAACTCTGCAACTGTGAATGCCTTGATGTCAGGATGGAATCCCTTGTGGCTACATCTATTGGGCAGACAGAAGGAAGACATCAACGAAACAAGTCTGTCTGCAGAGATTTTGACCACATTAGTCAGCAGAGTTGATCCAGGAAGTGGGGTGTATAATCAAAATTTTTAAAATTAAAGAAGCATAGAAATGGTGATGACTGATGCTACCAGCTTGAGAGATTTTCTTTCTTTTCATGCAGAGCTTTTGGTTCAAAGGGATCATGGAGAGCTGCTAGGTGGTGAGAAGAGATCTGGATGCCACACGTGATGTAGAATAGTGTTTCTTAAGTGGAGATAAAGCACGTTTCCAAATGTTGTGTAAAGGAACATACTTCCCATCCACCCCAACACTGCCCTGATCCCTAGAGCATCAATAAAAACTACAGAAACATATTTCTCGAAACTCTTTTGTCATAAATTGAAGAGAACCTTTTGGATACAATTTGCTTATTTATTGATTCATTAATATTTCACTAAGGACCTTTATTGGAAGAGCACATACAGTAGTGTTTGTAGATGCAACCATAAGTAAATGGAGTTTGAACCCTGACCAATTCAGTGATATGTATTTGGATATGATGATAATCATGATGTTCTAACGTAACTAAATGGACAGTCCTACATGATCTATAGGAAGAAATTACTCATGTGGAAAGTACCTGTGCTTTAGTTTAAATGACAGCTCATAGAGGTATAGCCAGAGAATGTTGAACCTAGACAGTGGCATGGGAGCAGACATTGGAAAAAAAAGTGGGAGGAATGTCATGATGAACAAGATCCTTCAGAAAATTACAGAAATGGGTCATTTTTTCTGTGTTTTTGTTATTTGTAAAATTATTTTCTCAATTTTCTTACTTATCATTTCCCCCTAAATGTTCTCAACTATATATGCTTTTTGTTCTTGTGACTACAATTCACAATCATCTAGCCGTACCCAACCATGATCATTGTAAAGAATGGTGATTTTCAATTAGATTCATATCTGAAAATACTTGGGATTCAGAGATAATATTCTAGTCAATATTTTCATTCTTTTAGCCAAAATATCCCTATTTTCTTCATTTTCATATTCCTAGCTTTTGTGCTTTCAGTGTTTGTGAGAACAATATCGTTGTCTTATATTTGAATATCTATGACGTTGAGCAGAGTTTCAGTTTGCCTTATGTAGAAAATTATGTCTCTGCTATTCTAATAGAGTTGTAAAGGAAAAACTCATTGAGGTTGATTTAAGGTCAAGCAGGAAGAATTTATGTCTCAATTTGTATGAGAAGACTTTGCTAATGTCTCCGATCTCCTAATACCATTAGTCTTGGCTTTTCTGATTGAACGGTTCATTTCACATACTGCTGTAATCTCCTTAGAGAAAAAATAGCAAATCTGTACATCTTTTCTTTCCCATTCTGTCGACAATAAATCATAGCATTTGTTCTTCCCAGTGAGTTTCTCTTCTGGGTACTCACTGTGATGCTTCATTCCTAGGCGAAGAAGCAGAGCTCATGTGCTACAGTCTACCTCGCACCCAGTTTAACTCTGCCCCTGCCCTGGTGCCTGCAGAGCACACACTCCGCTCAGTAGCCTGTGCTTCAGTAGTACTCGTCTTTTTATTGCCATTATTTTGTCACCGTCTCACCTTTTCCTTCTTGGTCTTCTCAAAATATTCACATACTATTTCAACAGACACGCCACTATTGAAATTTTCTGATATTATTTGCAAACATAAATACAAAATCCTATATGTTTAACGTTAATTACTTTAATGAACAATGGAAGCCATAAATTGGAAGGGAGTTAGGAGGGGTGTGTGGGAGTGTTTGGTGGGATGCAAGGGAAAGGAGAAGCATTCTAATTAATTAGCAATTTCACAAATAAGTAAAAGTGAAGTACCTAAAATTTATTTCACGATGAACAGTTTTAAAGATGATAAAATTTGTAGTTATATAACGTAACCACTACTAAATTCAGTCTTTAGAACAATCTATTGCTGCTCCCAACACATTCCATTAGCTAGTTGTGGCTAACGCATCTTATGTCTCTTAAGCAGCAACATTATTAGCCCAACACTGAGGGTTTCTATTTTCTAAAATGTTTGGAAAATTATATGGAGTATAGACTTTGGGTTCACACTTCTACAGGATAGGGATGGGAGCTGGAGGGAAGGAGGAAGGATGGAGGGAGAGAGAGAGAGAGAAGAGAGAGAAAGAGAGAGAGAGAGAGAGAGAGACTGACTGTTGGAATTAGGCAGTATTGGGGGGGGGCAAAGTGGAAGCTCAGCACACTGGAAATTTCATGGATTGAGGGTGACCCTAGTGAGGATGCCTAGTAGTGAGGATGCAGAACCTGAGCTGCCCACCTTCTGCGATCAGGCAAGACTTCCAGTGGTGGCTCTGAGAAACCAACCTAGCCAGAAAATATTTAATGCACAATCTACCCTGCCTACAAGATATGCTGTGACAATGAGGGCTCAGAAACTGTGGACGTGGACAACCAAGGACTAGTCTAACTTGAGGCACAAGTCACGAGAGGAAGCCCATGCTTGACACTGCCTGGATGGACAGGAACTGAAGAGTGCTGCTGGATAGACCAGAGACCTAGGCTAGAGCAAAACACAACTGGGAAAAAAAATCAATGATATTCTGATACACTCATAGATCAGTTTCTTGCCCAATTACCATCAGAAGAGACCCAAATCCAGATATTATAAAGACAGAGAGTATAAATGGGAGGTCTCCATTTGTTCCCTTCCCATGGAGCTCAGGGAACCACATGGAAATGGAGGGGCTAGATAGTAGGATAGGTAGTAGGGGCCGGAGCAGATGGAGAGAGACCAGGAGAACATGGCCCACTGAATCAACCAAACTGTGCTCAACTAGGCATGCAGGGACAGATGCCAGGGCAAAGTTCTGCAGCCACCTTAGCATGGACTCCCCTTCAGTAACACTAGCAGCAGCAGCACCTTTAGGAAGTTGCTACCCCAGAACAGATCATGCCCCTATCGTGAATTATAACCACACCACAGACTCGATGTTATGCAGTTTTGAAATTTCCCTTGCAGTGTAAGCCAGTCCGTTACTTCTCATTTAGCTTCAGACAAGTTCCTAGGTCACGGCCAGAAGGCAGCCACGTTATCTGTTACAATATCATATGAGCACCGTCTAGCCTAGTTGTTGATACTGTTTCCCTCTAGAACCTCTTGAGTTGTGCCTTCACAGTCCAAATGCCTCTCAGCACTGCTGCCCTCCAGTCCTTACTAGATTGGCGTTTTAAGCTCTGCTTACAACTGAGAACCACATTCCTAGTCCAGAGTTCCATGGTCTCCCACATTCCTCCAGAAACCATGACCAGGCTTTTATATCAACAGCGCCCGCTCTCTGGTACCTAGTTCTGTATAAGTCATTTTTTCTACTGCGATAAAACACCGTAAAATAGTAACTAAGGAAGAGTTTATTTTGCCTTACAGTTCTAGAGAGGTACAAGTCTGCCATGGAAGGGAGCCATTCTTGCTAGTGCAGGAAGCCAAGATGTCACATGGTCAATCACAGGATGAAAGGGAAAGAGAGTGAACTGGAAGTAGAGTCAGAGTATACTTCCCCTTGCAAGACTCCAACTCCTAAAAGGTCCAAAACATCCTCACACAGTACCACCAACTGGGAACCAAGTATTCACATACCTAAACATGTGAGGGACCTTTCTTAACAAAACCACCACTTTAAGCATTCAAAATTTCTCGTAAATTTAAATTTACAGGTCTTTTAGGCAACCAAGATGTATTTGCCACAAAAAGTAAAGGCTTAATTTTACATGACACTTAAATTACTTCCCAAAGAGGCTATACTATTTTGTATTCATATTGCAATATACCAAAGTTATATTGTCCCAGGATATTGTCAATGATACTGCCATCTTGCAAAAAAAAAAAAACAAACAAACAAACAAAAAACATAGTGGCATACCTAAATAAACATAAAGAGGTTATAATGTAAACTAATGTTCTACTATCAAATATACAGCCAATCAATGGATGATATCTCAATATGCAGTGCTTATGTGTTCACATTAGAGATGAAAGAAATATGAGCAGCAGATAATGAATTAACAATTAAAGTAAGCAGCATTCTTTTTTCTGCCAACTTTACTTCACTTGCATGACCTTGATGTCTCCCTGGGAATAACTTGTTGACATACTTTGGTCAATTAAGATGCTTTGCAGCTATAAACACGATGTACTATCATCTGATCAAATTGGTTAATTTTTAATGTGGTTCTTATCATTCTACTTTCTTTGGTGAACAATCTCTTCACATCTTTCAACCAATAGTTAATATCTTGTTGAGAGATGAGTTTAACTTCACTTTCCTAGAGCAGTTTCATGCCCACTACAGCTAAATTTCTAACAATGCAAAAAAAAAAGAGGGGAGGAAACTATGACTAAATATTAGCATAAAATATATCTTTTCTGTTACACTATAATAATTTTTCTTGCTATAGTAAATAGATTGAGCAGAGGCAACTGGAAAGCTAGATTTAAAGACAGCAATGCAGAGCTAAGGAGATGGCTCAATGCTCAGGAGCATTAGCTATGATTCCAGAGGCCTCGCTTTCAATTGCCAACACCTGTGTGGTGACCTGCAACCATTGGGTAATCCAGGAGATTTGATGTCATTTGCTGACCCATGGCGCCAAGCATTCAGGTAGTAAATAGGCATACATGCAAGAAAAGCACATAAATAATGACATGTAAAAATATATAAAGTATATAATATATATGTCATAACTATATATATATATATATATATCCCCAAGATGCTTGCTCATACGTATGTAAAGATTTAAAGAATGTGTTTTGAAAGTTGACAAGATAACTCATCCACTACCTTGTCTTCACATTAGTGCAGTTACTTACATATCTTGGAAATGTCCTGTGCTTTCATGTTTGTGCTCTATTATATTATTTCCTAGTCTCAGATGCACAGCAGATATTTCTTACTTGTTTTCAGGCTTTCTTGTGCTAGATTCCTCTTGAAATACAAACGTACTTTTTGTATTTATATTTTTTAATTTTTTTAATATTTATTTTTATTGTATATACACTGATGTTTTGCCTGCATGCATGTCTGTGTGAGGGTGTCAGGTACCCTGGAACCAGAACCACAGACAGTCGTGAGCTGCATGTGAGTTCTGGGAACTGAACCTGTGTCCTTTGGAAGAGCTACCAGTGCTCTTAACCACTGAGTCATCCCCCCAGCCTCTGACAATAGTTTACTGTTGTTGATGTTCTTTGTTTCTCAAGATGGGGTTTCTCTGTGTAGCCCTGGCTGTCCTGAAACTCACTCTGTAGCCCAGGTTGGCCTCAAAATCAGAGTTCTGCCTACTTCTGCCTCCTGAGTGCTGGGATTAAAATCATGCACCGTGTTTGTAATTCTTAAGCTAAGGTGGTCTGGTATAATTGTTCCCTGTGTTTTGCAACTCCTCCCCCTTCCCATATTGCTGTTTTCTTCTTTCCAATTAATTGAATATGCTACTTGCAAACTTCAGACATGTAGACAGCAATATAATGCATTTTTTTTTAGATCAGTAGTATGTGGTTTTACCCTAGACCTCTGGGTATCCAGTCATTGGTTCCTACCATTGTTACCCTAATACTCTCATATTTACCCCACTCCTGTATCAAACTACTTCCATATTTGTTTCTCACCATTTATCATGCATTCTTGTTTTGTTTTGTGACTCAGTAAGTATAACAAGACCCACTTGCTTGACCATGGATACAGAACCATCAAGTAGAGATGGTGAGTTTGCCCTTGGTGTATGTTAGAAGACAATGACACCCACGGCTCAAGAACCCTTTTATATCCAAGAGTCGAGCAGGCAAGGGTACAGCCACATGAGCTCTTCCCAAAGGGAACTTCCCTGACGTTCCCCAAAGAACTTGCATTTGATAGATCCAGTCTTGTAAAAGTCCAGTGAAGGCAACCAGAGTATCTGCGAGTTCATATTACAATAACTGTGTCATTCCGAGATGACATTCACAGCCCATTTTCCTATGTTCTTCTAGGATCCTCGGAGAGTCTAGGTGTAGTGTCATACATTACCTGTTTAGAGCTGACAACTCAAATATCCCTGATTCCTAACACCTGAGCATCCAAGGGGGTTTCCTTCACTACTGTTTATTGTTAAGGCCACATTTATACTAATGCAGAAAGTAGAACTTTTCTATAGTAAGTTCTGCCCAGAGAGCTATGACTTTGCTATCCTAGGTCTTTTTATCTTATTTTCACTACCAGGGAATGAAGTCTTTCTTGTGGACATGGCCACAAGTCTATTAATAAAACCACTGGATATCTACATTAATAGTCATGTGACTATCACAGCAATTGTGACGTCTTGCCTGGTAGTTTGGTAATCTAGTTCACAGACTTCACAGCTGTATACGTATGTATGCATAAGTATGTATATGTATACATATGTATAAATATGTATAAGTATGTATAAATATGTATATGTATAAGTACGTATAAGATGCATTCCCTCTCCCAGAAGCTTACATGTTAACTTCTACTACCATTTTAAGAGCAAGCCAGTAGGAAGCTTCAAGACTGGTGATGTCTGAGAGCAATATAACTTTGTTAAGTGTGTGTGTGTGTGTGTGTGTGTGTGTGTGTGTGTGTGTGTGCCATGTCTTCAGTGACAGTACCAGTCTTGGCAACTTCTTTGATGCTATGATAGAACACCTTGACCAAGTAAACTCATAAAATAAATCATTTCATTTGGAGTTCATGGTTCCAGAGGGATAGAATCCATGACCGTATCTACATGGAGCAGGGCAGTAGGACAGCCAGGCATGTGCTAGAGTGTCACCTGGGAGGTCATACCTTGGTTCAGGAGCAAGATGAAGAGATAGACAGACAGACAGAGAGACAGACAGGAAGTGCTAACTGGGAGTGACATATGCGTTTCAACTTTCAAGGCTTGTCCCAGTGACAAACCTCCTCCAACAAAGCCACACCCCCATTCCTTCCTAAACAGTTCCCCCAATGGTGGTGAACCAAGTATTCAAAGAAATGAGCCTACAGGGTGCATTCTCATTCAAAACTACCACAGGTTTTTATCAACTAACATCTGACCCAATTTATAAGGCGTTATCTCACACTTGACAGTGGAATTTTTGTTTGTTATTCTAAGGCTTTTGGGAGCACATTTACCATCCAAGCAGTATAGCTGCTTTCTAGATACTTTTTTAACTTATACTGCTTAATTTTACTATAAAAGAGTGTATTTCTGTATACCTTTGGCACATACCTTAATTTGTGGCACATTCCCATCACTCCAAGCCTCTTACCCTCACCTTGCTTAAAGCACTCTGCCCCTGGCATTCCCTCTCTCTACTACCTATCTTCTACTGACATCTTTACCTTGAAGCATCCCTCCAATGGCTGTTTTCTAGTTCTCTGGCTTCCATAGTGCTACAGGTTAAACACAGAATTGTAAACATCTGATGTCATGCTCCACATATGGGGGAGAACATGGATTGTTGGAGAAGCTTATTTTTAGTTGTGTTTAAAATAATTATTTGTCTGCTGTTGGGAAAGGGGATGCATAGGCCTTGGCATTTTGTATTGTGTGCAGGTGCTGGATTTCTGTGGGGGATGTTTGATTGCTAATGATCTGCACCTGAGGAGTGCTGAATCACTAAAATGATCTAAGCTCAGAAGCTCAAGGTTCTACCGTGGACTGAGCATGGCGTTGCCCAGGACAGTGGTTCCCTCTGCTGAGGACTAGCAGAGTTTACATGTAGTAAGAATATGCCTCCTTGTCTTGTTTGCTGAGCCAACACAGAAGGCACACAACTACAATGGATCCTCTGTTTTCCCTTGCTGGATTACTTCACTCAGTATACTTTTTCCAAATGTGAAGGGAAGGGAACATGAGCTACTGCTTTCATGTTATTACGCCATTTCTTTATATCCAGCTCAATAGGAACTTCAACGTCACAAAATACTTCAAATAAAGGCTTGATATTTTGATTAAGAATTTAGATTCTAGCTGGGCAGTGGTGGCGCACGCCTTTAACCCCAGCACTCAGGATACAGAGTAGGCAGATCTCTGTGAGTTCGAGGCCAGCCTGGTCTACAGAGTGAGTTCCAGGACAGCCAGGGTTACAGCAGAATAATCCTGTCTCCAAAAACAGAAACAACAACAACACAAAAAAAAATTTTAGAATTCTAGGTAACTGTCTTTTTGCAAGCAAATATTTCAGATATTTACCTCTGTATATTTTGGCTGTCCTTGCCAGTGTGGTCTATTTTTAGATTTGATGTTCTAATATAATTACACCACATGTCCTGTCCCTTTGCTCCTCCCGAGCCCTGCCATGTGCCTATTTTTACTCTATTTCAAATCCATGACCTCGCTCTCTTTCGGGATTGATTATTTGCTGTTGGGTAAGCAATTAGTATTCTCTTCTGTGCTCTCCTGACTCTGCATCCCTTGGTTGTCTCTAGATCTCTGTGTAGTGTTACAGCCTTGTAGTTTTTCCTCTGTCCATTTTGGCACGTCTGTTTTGTCGTCCTTGTTCAGCTCATGTTAATGCAGTCATATTGATGAGATTTTACGGTATGGCTTCGTATACTATTAGGAGACATTGTCTCACAGAAAACTCCCTTATCTTCTTGCTCTGACTATCTTTCTACCCACAGATGGAGAGGAGACTTTTACAGAACACTTATGGTTTTTTTTTTAAACTAAATTAATTCACTCTTTACCTTCAATGAATCCTCTTATTAGTGTGAGAGAAGTTGATGTGATTCTCACAATCACTAGCATATCTGAAACAACCATCTCTTGGTCAACTGAGATAATCTGAATTCATTGTACTCGTGAGATGACTGCTAGACATGGCTTTTATTGACAGGTGATTAGTCAATACCCATCAAATTAGGAAGAAACCCTTCTTGCCTATTGTTACTGGTTTGCACAGTTTCAGTGTGTAGCATGTGCTAATTTGATTATATGATTTGATTTAGAGTATAAAATATGCAATTTTGATGGAAGAATTCAAATGAGAAGGAGAAATTTCAGAGTTAAATATATTCATTTTCAAGCCTGAATTCAGCACTGTGCTTGGGAAATTTCTGGCACTTTATAGCAAAACACTTAGCTGAGATCAATTGTAGCTTTCTCAGTAAAACCCCCATGCTTCCCTAGGAAGAACTTGTGGTTAAAGAGAAGGGGGTGGGTGCGTGAAGAATGTTAAAAAACTGCTTAGCTAAGTCTGACATTTTATCCTTTAAATATTAATTATATTGTGGGCTTCTTCCTATTTACATACCTAAGTGTTTGCTTGGGACATAAATGGTAGTAAATTGTCTTGAGAAAGCCATGGAGCAGCTTTGTTTGATGAAACTTCTTGCAGCTGGTAATTTTTGGCAATTAATATTATGAATGCTAATGCAATGGGGAGTGGGGAAGAGGTTTCCAGGATGCCACTTATCTTTGTGAAACGAAAGAAAATGTCAGAAGTGGTGAGCCTGCTGAGAATGTTACTTCTGGGAAGGAAATAGATGGCAAATGTTAAAATTACCATATTTATGGACAGGCTAGAACTTTAAGACCGGAGCATGTAATAAATAGTCTAGTAAATACAATTTACTGTAATATTTTAAATGCTTGCTTTGTATTGCTTATTATGACAATGAAGACTCTTTGAAAAATAGAGAATCTGAGTATATAGTGGGTCTGGGGAAGAAACAGTTCAGAGCAGATTCACATGATTCAGTTCTCTGGATTATTCCAATAATTTCAGAGTTAATTACAGGAAGTTCCATAGATGCTTGGATAGTATTTTAGGTTTAGTTATTTTAATTTTAAATATTAAAATGTGGTTTTATACAAAGATGTGATTTCGGTATAGGGAAAGATGTGAAGAATTAAAACCATGAGAAAAAAAATCATTGGAAACATAGAAATCCATTACTTAGAAATAGCAGATAACTCAAACTCATTACAATCTCACACACATTCCAAGGGAATTACTTTGAAAGTATGTATATTATTACTACACATATTTGACTATGTAATTTAAACCAGACTAAGTTTCCTTCAGAAACAATGTAGGTAGAACGTCACAATTCAGATCATGTTGACAAAGTAATTCACTTATAAATTAAAAGTAAAATACATTAGCCCTTTGTAGATCTCTGTTTTGGTTTATGGCTGGGAAAGTCTAAATTTTAATTTATTCTTTAAACTCTCGAAGTTTCACATCATTAATTCAGTAAGAAATTATGAAATACATAGAATTTTGTAGGATTGCATTTTTACTGATGTACACATTTGATTTATAGGGCTGAACATTCAAGTTTGTTCAGGCATGTATGTTTTATTTTATGTGATCTATTAAGGCAGGGACATGAAAATGAATATTTTTTGTCTCAGAACTTACTACGATCATTTGCAGGTAAAATATAAGGGTACAGAATGGTGCCAACATAAAATCTGCATTCATAACTTCTTCGGGAGGTCCAACTCTTCAGTTGCTGCAATCCTAGGCTACAACATTCTCAGTCTCAGTACAAAGGTGGCAAAGGAAACAGTATCAGGAAACACGCTCTGTCTTTTACACTTCTGATCACTGAGTTTTCAGAGGTTTTCTCTGGTTATTTTCTTTGTTTGTTGTTGTGTTAAATTTTAGATTTTTAGAGCACTTTTATTCTTTTTATGTTTGTATCACGTTCACAGTGTCCTCATGTGCTCTATTTTAATTTTTATTTGGAACCCATGTAGTTCCCTCTGTATCCGCACAGCTTTAGGATCCTGGAGGGGAGTGAGAGTCCCTCTTATTTCTTGCATCAGAGAAGAAAGTGACGCTCCCTCCCTCTGCAATCACCCGCTGCCCATAGGTAGGACTTCAAGATAAATTTCACACTACAACACCCATGCTGGAATTTGTGTCTGGCTTGATCTTGCACAGGTTTTGTGCGTGTTATCACAACTGCTTTGAGTTCCTACATACAAATGCCCTGTTCACTGTGGGGGATGGGGAAATTTATTCACTGCTGGCGAGAGTACAGCATGGTGCCTCCACTAACGAACTCAGTAGGAGGTTCCTCAAAAAAGTTAAAAATAAAATAAAAATAAGTCGGCTAGACCACTCTTGGGCATGGGCTCAAGGACCCTCGATGTACTACTATATAGATATGTGCTCATTCATGCTCTTTGTTGCATGATTCACAATGGCTAGGAAACGGAGACAGCCTTGATGTCTGCCCAGTATGAGTGGGAATGAAAATATGCTCCATTGACACAGTGAGGTACTTTTACGCTGTGAAGAGAAATATAATGAAATTTCTGGGTAAGTGGATGGAGCTGGAAATAGTTCTTCAGGCTGAAGTCATACAGATTCAGAAAAATAAACATATCTGTTTTCTCTCACATGTGCAAATTAGCTTCACATTCTTAAAGACTCGTGTTGAAAATGGAGTAGTCTAGGGGTGTTACCATCTAGTTTTTAGCCTTTGGAATAAAGTATAGGAAGTGGATGTGAATAGTATACAATGAGACACTCCCAGAGTTACTTCCTGCCAGATAGTACTAAGAATTGATATTAGAAGCTAAATAATGTGTACCAGCTTAAAATTCAGCATTGAGATTGCTTTGGAATGAAGAAGATATACTTGAACAAATATTCACACATAAGAAATGGAGAGAATTAAACATAGATAATAAGAACACAGGGTTATAAACAAACTAATCTAAAACAATTCAGAGAATTGCTAATGAATAATCTGATATTATGCTGGTACCAGAGAGACAGGAAATGGAGGCTTCCCTGATTGCTAACTAGAGTTAGAATGGGATAAAATATTTTATGCATTTCAAATTCACACTGCTGAAATATTTCTCTTAATCTCTTGTTTTAAATATTATTTAATTTTGAAGATGTTTTAGGAGGATATAGGTACAAGTATTTTGTCTGGATAGCCACACATGCACCGCACACATGCAGTACCATTGGAGGCAGGGAGCATGTTCAGTGCAATGGAACTGGAGAAGCTTGTATCTTGAGTGAATAAGCTTTTATGACTGCCCTTAATTTTTTCGTACCTACTACTCAATACTTCAGCAAAATTAAGATCTAACTTCAGATCCTGAAAAGACAGAATAAACAGGGACTTAACACATGAATAAATTCATATCTACTCAATAACTCCTCTTACCCTAGTCTACCAAGTATGCCTTGCTTCTTTGTATTATACCTATGGCATCATCCACTTATGTGATGGTAGGCAGATTACGTAGACTGATAGATAATACAAGGTATATACACACACAAATAGTTTTCTGGCTGCATATACATATTAGATAATTATACATACATGTAATTAGATATTTAGAAACAGAAGACTGATATTAAAGATGATAAATCATAAATAGCTGATAGAAGGACAGATCGAAGACAAAGATACAGATACAGAGATTGCATGCCAGGCTCTTTTATGGACTCAGTAACACCTGGAGGTGAGACTATGACAGTTATTTATTGTGCCTTTCCATTAGGATGTAATACACATATCAAGTGACAAATGCTTCTGGAAATCATAATTAAACAGATGAGCAAAATACATGTTTAAGAATAGGTGTGGCTTTTTTTGTTGATAAATTCAGTTTATATGATTGCATTGTCTTTGAAATAATATTAGAGTCCCTCCCATGGCTTCCATATTTTTCTTTTATGTCCCTTACTTCCTAAATTCTAACTTTTACAAACTTTTACCAGTTTTAATTGTGAACATTCCCGTGTCAGATTGCTAACTTAAGACAGTGTTCTCAGTGGGATTTATTTAAGTAGGGACAAGCTAGAAGACTGTTTAGCTATCTCTGAGATACTCTCATACACAACTAATGTGAAGCCAGTAGCTAATATGCTGGCTTGTGAGGTTCTCTTCTATTTTACACGGACTGCTTTAATTGAATTGTCCAGCCCTCAAGAATCTACTGCACTTAAACCTCTGCTCACTTGGCTGCCTCATTCTCTCAGCACTCAAGCAAATATTAGATGCTCTTGAGTTATTTGTGATAAGAGAAATTTAATTCTTCAGTGGTAAACTGTATTTAAAATCTTTTGAAACCAAATACAGTTGAAAGAAGGCAAATCATTAGAAATTTCAAGTTCTTCTTTTTGTTTTATTGTTGCATTATTTCACATTGTAAGTCAGCATTGAAGAGGCCCTGCTTCTCTCACAGTATTTCTACATTCTAACAGGCAGAGAGCAGCTTCCAACCTGTGAACTTTCTGATTCGTTGTCATTCCCTGGAATGGACTAAGGAGTGGATTGTAGCTTCACAAAAATCAGGCAAGAAAGAAATCTCATGACTGATTTTGAGAAAGGTTAATGGCTGGTATGTTTCTCAGCAACAGCAGCATGTGGTGATTCCGGTGTGTAACACAATGTGTAACTAGTTGGGATTCCTGATTCTGACTTCCTTCCCCCTCAAAGTCCTATATATTAGGCCTTTAAGTATTTATTGAGTTATTACTGAGGCATGTTAATGTCCTGATACCTCCCAAATCCAATTAACAATATATTATATTGAAGGATCTACAAATAAGCAATTCCACTGATATTCATTGACGTTTTAGTATATTCACGGCACATATGTATTCTCTCTCTCCTTCTTCTCCTTCTCCTTCTACTTCTTCTTCTTCATCTCTTCTTATTCTTTCACTCAGGGTATAACCATGTCTCATGACTTGCCTATAATTAAGATTTCTAATTCACAGAAGTCCTCCTGGGTCAGCATGCATGCATATAGCATCACGTCTTTCTAATATACAGTCTCTTAAGTAGGTAGTTAGTAAAGGAAAATAGTCAATGATGGTTATTTGAATTCAATATGTTATCTCGTTATAAAATGTACAGAAATAAGTGTAAGAACTTCTGAGAAATATGTTTGAAGTTCAAGTATCAGTCAAGGCAGATTCAATTAAGATGTATAAAACAGGGGGTTGCTGAAATGAAAGAAAAGATATATTATTCATTGTTCTCGGTAGTTTGCATAGAACTTGAGAGCCAGTTCTCAGAAAGGAGGCTCCCAGGACAGTTTCTGCTTGATTCTCCCAAGTCCCATGTTCTAAGATTGTGAGGTCTTCAGCAATGTGATCCTATCTTCAAGTTATAGGTGGTGATCAAAACCAACAGCAGTAATATATCCATATTATTTTTGGCAGTCTCCTGTACTCCTCTAAACACCTCAAAAGGATATTTGTCATGCCTGGTACTGGATTTTTGTTAAGACAGTCTATGACTTTTAACTAGAATTATTGTCACCCCAACTGAAGAATGTATTTACAAATATTATATACATTTTTTTATTGAGACATAAAAGGTTTCCCTGTGACTTGTTGAATAATATTGGTGTCCATTAGCCCTCTTCACTCTCATTCTCTCAGTTTATCTCCTTCCGTTTCCTTACACACAAACAAGCTCTCTTCCCTCCCTTACCCTAGTCCCCCTTCACAGAACTTATATTGTACTATTACTCCGCACAGCTCTTCCTACAGAACACAATGGTCCGTTTTCACTCTCGTGGGTTCTGTATTTTCCTCAGGTTATCTATTCACATCTAAAGATGAGAGCTTTGATCCACAAATAGGAAAGGACCAGCACCATATGTCTTTCTGTGTATGGGTTACCTCATTTTAATTCTGTACATTTACCTTCAAATGTCATGATACCTATTTTTTCTTTACAGCTGAATGACTGGGACCAGCAAGATAGTCACCACGAATGCAACAGTGGCTCCTTGA